>PVKY010015014.1:0-10345 GCA_004027775.1 Bradypus variegatus | reverse complement strand
GAGGAAGGGGCGGCGCCCCGATTCGGGCTGCCAACGGGGATCGGTGACTGGGGCAACCCCCGCCCCCCACCATCACCACAACCACCACCTTTTCTGAAGCACAAAAGGTTGCAGACTGAGCCGCCGTCCCCGCGCAACCTACCGGTGGCCCAGAGCTCCTCGGCCTCCGCCGTGCCCGGGCCCGCGAAGCCAGACCCAAGGACGGGAGAGGTGCAGGGCTGTGGCACCGGGATCCGGGCAGAGGCCGCCAGCCGAACCAGCCGGGTACCCTCTTCTCTCCCACCGCACTCGGCGCCGGCTACCGCCCGGAGTAATCCCCGCCTCCTCCTTCTCCTCCTCCGCCCGCCTTCCCGCCCTCCTCCCTCTGGCTGCAGAGGCGCAGCCCGTCAGCGCTGAACCCGCCTCCCGCCCTGCTCAGACACCGGAGGAAGGGCGGGCTGGCAGAAGAGAGAAAGGCGCAAAGAGGCCTGAAGAAGTTGGGGGTGGGGTGCTGCTGACTGGGGAGAAGAGGAGGAGCCGTAACACCCCCTCCCCAGCTCAAACCTCGCACTCCAACTAAAGAGCTGCAATTCGCTGGCCTGGGAGCACTCTGTCTTCCCAGTCGAGTGGTGTGCTAATGTTTGTTATTTGTGAGTCTGCTTAAAAGACTCAGCACCGAGCAAAATCAGAGAAGACTGGAAGCCCATGAAATTACAAATTATAGGGTCAATCTTAGAAAACTGCTAAATATCCAGTAATTGTGTGTAGTGTAAAGTTCACATTCTGATTCTGATGTTTTTGGATTCGCTGAATTTGAACCTTACAACACATGACCTTTTCCATTGTTGTAAGAAATTCTTGTGTCTTGTCTTTTCTTTCATCAATACTTTCTTTTCTCAGTTCAGGTACATCTCCTTGGCCAAACCGGTTAATAAGCTTAGCGATAAGAATATTTACTGACATTTATTTAGTTCTTACTATGTCAGCCTTTTTATCACGCATTTCCAAATTTACTCACAATTCTGTAAGGGAGTGGTGAAGTATGATCCACATTTTAAAGATGCAGAAAGTTTAAGAAACTTCCTCAAGTTCACACACTTATAAGTGTCTACGCTGGGTTTTGAAGCCAAGCAGTAAAACCCCAGAATTATTTATAAACGCTGCTAATTTAGGTACCAGTCTCCACTGAGAGTTTGTTGTTATTGTTGTTTTAACAAAATGCTTTATCTGAACATAAAAGGCATAAACTTTCCAAGTTGGCGTACATTAATACAAATTTAAATGAATCTTGATTCAAACTTGATCCAGAATCTATAGATGCCTCTGATAATGTGAGGGAATGATGCTTCAGGCTTCTCAGCTGGAGGACATTTTATACCACGTCTTATGTGCCATAAAAATATGTATGGTAAGGTAGAGGAAGGAAGAAGTTTTAACTAATATTTCTTAAAGAACAATTTTAGGAGACATTATTTCCAACAGAGATATTTATGTAATTTGAAAATATAGTACCTAGCACAGCAAAATACGTGTTGAAAAGAGAAATGAATGGATTTTATTTTTGCAACAGTACTTTAAGAGAACACACTGAAAGTTATTTCAAATTATAGTGGGACACAGCAGTGTATTGTTTCGATGAGCCCTCTCATAAAACCACCTCCAAAGCATGACATATTGTGTATTCAGAAACTTACTTTCATTTTGTCCTGTCTGAAATCTTGTATAACCTTTCCTGAAGAATGGCTTGAACTTGCCCTTTGCTCTATAAGTTTGGCAATGTTCTTCGGCCAAAGGCAATAAAGTTCTGACTTGCCTTTAAGTTTATTAGCCTCAAGGCCAGTACCCTTGAGAGGGCATTTTCTCCAAATTGTCCTCTTCCCTGGGTGGTGCTCCACACTCCCAACCTAGCCCTAACTCCTTACCCAATAAAAACTTTGATCAGTTCTTGAGTGTAACTATAAACACCTAATAAACCAATTCACCAGGCAGTTAATGGCTGATAATAACTTAATGTGTGGTCCTCTCAGGGATGGGAATAAACACCCAAAGACTCTTGACTGAAAGAAAGGGTGTGTGGTACGTGGGCTGTGGCTGAGAGCAGTTTGAGGTGGGGAGTTGGGGGAAGTGGAATTAATGCAGAAGTCCTTCCCAGAGCTTTTCTATGTTCTATGAAGACCTCTCAACCCAGTTTCAAAAATAACATGTTCATAAAGGATTAGATCCAAAATAGAATAGACCTTGTATTCTGAAAGACTTTCTGAACCCAGAGAGGGTCAGACACTCCATCCAAATGCCCATTGTGTAACTTACACCTTGCCTCAAGGCATCATTTTTCAGAAAATCACTTTAAAATGTCTGCTGTGTGGATTATACATCAATGTAAATACTATCACCTAGCAAACAGCCAGTTTGAGAGAACAGGATAGGTGGATTTTGATAACAACATCGAGAATATAAAAGGTAGACTAAGAAATCATTTGTGCAAGTAATACCACATTGCCTTTGTTGATATAAACCAACTTGTTTCAGGCAAGATCCAACCAGAAAAATAGAGACTGCTTACAATCAAAGAAATTAACACAGGGAATTGGTAACACTAGTAATAGAAGAACTCACAAGTTAAACAGAAATTACCAACTTGAGCCCCTAGCTATAGAAACAAAGAAAGGAGGCAGGGTTGCTGGATCCCAGGGGTCAGAATCATAGACAGTCCTCGTAGAAGCCAATGCCACAGACACCACAGGGAAGAAGCCATCTATGGTACTATAGATTCTCCTCTCCTCCTGCCCTCCATCTTCTGCCAGTGCCTACCATTGGCCAAACGTGGAGGCCAGCTGCCAGCGGAGCCAGAGAAATAGCCTGCAGTGTTCAGCCGCTCTGCAATACAGAGCAGAATAGGAAAAGTCCAAGGAAAGAATCTGAGGGCAGTCAAGATTGTCAGGATCAGCAAGCAATTGTATTTCAATCTCAAGGCCTCAGTCTTTCTTAAATTCCCCAAACCTCTGTCTTGGGTAGGGTCAAAGTGCCAAGGACATATGCCATGTCCAAACGTAGGTGGTTGATGATTGTGGGGAATGGGGTTTGGTTAATACTCTTCTGTGTACAGAGCCTACAGCTACATGTTGCAATGCACAACCTGTCCCACTCTATGGGATGATCCTGTCCTACACATTTGGTCCCTTCCTTCAGCTTTCTCCTGCTCCAGCACTATGTTTGGGCCAGAGAATACTTCCTAGTCAGGGACAGTTACCACATAGTGCTGAAATAGAGAGTGGGGACAAGAGCTTGCAGGATAAGCCATTTGGAGTCAGCTTTTATCTGGCTCATGAGAGCTGTTTGCTAATTTTCAGGAATTTTGCCAGCCAGTTGTTAAATCATTAGAAGCTTGACATCAGCTATGGTGAGAGTATTTACACCACAGAAATTGGCGAACACTATAAATCAGGGTCTTCCTCCTTGCACCCCCACCCCCACCCCCCAGAAAGCCAAGTTTACCACACTACTGAATGAGGCTCAGAGCGCCCTGGTATATGCAGAAGAGAAAGGAATTAGTCAGGTATGATATCAGTGATTTCAGAAATAGCTCATATAGAAACAAAGAACAAATTAAGTTCCAAAGTTAGCATAAAAAGTCTAGTCAATTCTTAGTTATATGAGTATAAAGAGAATAGGAAAGAAAAAAAAGAACAAAAAGAACAAAAAAAAGGAGAGAAAGTGGTATAAACCTCGCTGAAGTAAGGATTCTTTCTTCCCAGCTCTGCCAGGTGCTTGCTGTGGGGTCTTGGGCAGGTAACTAAATTATACGTTTCGTGGGAACGTATAATTCCCCGAGTTGTGATTCTTTGTGTGTCCTTCACAACACCTATACTTGCATGTAAAGGATACTCAAAACCTACCACTGAATTTTGTTAAATTAAGCTTTAATTCTTTCAACCTCGGTTCCTTCAATTGTAAATTAAGAGATGAGAGCTAGGGTTTTCAGGCTCAATAAATAGCACCCCCTTTTCTCTGCTCCCATTCCAAACAAATTGTGAAATAAGACAAAGGCATGAAGATGGAGCCAACTGTTTCTGTAAAGCTGGAGGAAATAGTTTAGTACAAGTCCAAGGGGGCTATTTCAAAAATCCCGAATTAGACTGCTGTGCCCACCCAGTCATGGGCAATGCTGGACCTGGGCATGCCTTCCCTGGGCCTTAAGGAGTTTAAGGAGCACAGAACACCTGCCCCCATGCAGATGGCCCATTCTCAAGAGTAAAATGGGGGCAGAAGGTGGAGTGTGCCCACTTTAATTCTCATGTGAGAGTCTTTCCTTATCCCTTGGGGCTGGCAAGAGACCTGTGGAGCATCCTCCATTAGGACTGAAACGTCAGGAGTTGGGAACAAGTCTTCCCTCTAACAATTTATAGCTTTAGGTTGTCTTCAAGGTCCCTTCCAATTCTGACTTGCTGAAAGCATACTATGCTTCAGATACTGTGCTAGGTGCTGGGAAACCAAAGACAGAGAAGATAAATCCTGCCCTCAAAGAAGTTAAAGTCAAGTTTACAAGGCAGACAAGTAAGTATGCAATTATAATTTTGTGTGATAATATTCTGATTCTTTCCCTGATTCTCTAAGGATGTGTTTCTATGGGAAGATGAGGTCTGAGGCTCTGAACAATTGACTTGCAAAAACATTACCATGTTCACTTGAGAAGAAATTCAGGAATTTTCCCTCCATGGGGCCTGAGAGCCCCCTGACACTACCAACTCACAATATTTCCCTGTCAGTGGAGCAAGTGAGATCAACAAACTTATTATTAATTTTTATGCATTAAGGTATGTCAAGACCACTGACCCCTTCCCAGAATGTTGCTAAATGTCAGCATGGAAAAATGTTTCGAGATCATGTGTTTATGCTTTTACTACAGAACAGGGAGAGATTTACCCAGGAGTGTTTCAAATTAGGTAAAATATATATATGTTTGCATAATGATACTGGCTTTCAATTTCCACCCTGGGAAAGGCTGGAAAAAAAAACCACACCCTTCCCCACCCCCAATACTCCCTCACATACACACACCCACCCACAAACCAACATACACAGATATTAACCCAATCAGTCCCACAAAACTTGGCAGGCAGTAAGACTAGGCACTGAACTTTCCTGGGTGACAGACTAGCTCAGGATGCCAGAATCATTCAGAGAATCAAAGATTTTCTTCTTCAGACAGAAGCCTAAAATGGTGAGAATGATAAGAGGATATTCCTTGATATTGAATATTGATATTGATATTGAATGTAATAGGAATATATACAGAGAAGCTGCTTGACCCTGTAATTTCTATTTCACTGCCATAAAAAAGAAACAAAATGTTATTTTGGTAGATCTCATAAAGGGACACCTTGTACTGCTGACTTCAAGATACAATAGTTACACATAACAGTAGTTATGTGGAATATTATGCAACTTTTTATTTAAAACACTGCAACAAAATACAAATGCAAGATTATTTCTTATAGCATTATTATAGTGGGAATGATTTAACAATTCATCAATAGGGGACTGGTTAAAGAATGAGACATCTATCTAATGGAACATCATGCAAATATAAAAAAGACTGAAGTTCTTTATGAATTGTTATGCTCTCCAAAATATAATATTAAATAAAAAGTAAGGTATAGAACAATGTGTTTTCTGCACTGTTATTGTTTCAAAGTGTGATGAAAGGAGTTATTTCATTGAGTCAAAATTAAAAGGGGAGGGAATGTCTTCTACTTCTAGGAAGAAGAAATAGACACTTTTCTCTATTCCTCCTGCAAAGTATAGCTGAAAACCTTGCACAAAATTTTTCAAAAACAAAAAGACTCTGAAAGATGGTGAGAAGAGAGACTGACCAGAGAACTTGGAACTGAAAAAAAAACAAGGCATGGAAGTGAATTCCCTGGGTTTTCTTTTTAACGTCATATATCCCAGGCTTAGTGCTAGAGAAGTCAACAACCCAGAAATGCCAATAGGCACAGCAAAACAAACAAAGCCTTCTCTCTGTAGCCAAAGGACCAGGAAAAGAGGCTGTTTAGGAAGACAGAAAATTCTTAGACAATAACCACTTCACTCCAGCCAAACACCAGAGACACAAAAGTATCTTTGACCCACCCTCACCCATCCAACAAGGCCAACAGGAGGCTAGACTTCCACCCTCACCAGGCTGTAAGCAGGCACCGCAGTCCCCAACTGGAGTGGTGGTGGGAAGGTTGAGTAGGGATAACAGCCTTGCAGTGGAAGTGGAAACAACATGCGGAACCTGGACTTGAACCACACCTGGCAGTGGCAAGGTGCCCCTTCCCTCTCCACTTGGGGATGTCAGAGGAGGCCTGAGAGGGAGTCAGCACTCTCAGCCCCAGCTGGGAGTAATGAGGAGCCCCCAGGCATGGTGTCAACAAAGGCTGAGTGGAGAACCTGGGCATGACACCCACCTGGCAATAAGGAGGTAGCACTTCCCCTCCCCCTGCCAGGGAAGAATCATAAAAAGCTAGTTAGATCAACCGGTTTCGATAAGATCCATGGCCTGGTAACAGAGTACACAAAATTCCCAGGTTTGGGTTGAAACTCTTTCATCATACCCCAAACCAGGATAATCTTAATTTGAATAAAGAAAAGATAATCAACAGATGCCAACATGGAGGTAACACAGATGTTAGAATTGTCTATCAAAAAGCAGCCACCGTAAATGCTTCAACAAAAATTATGTACATGCTTGAAACAAAAGAAAAAATAAAAATAGTCTCAAAAAAGAAATAGAAAGTCTCAACAAAAGAAATAGAAGACATAAGAATCAAATGGCAAACAAACACTGAAAAATAGAATATTTGAAAATTAAAACTCAAGGGATGGACTCAATAGCAGAATGGAGGTGAGAGGGGAAGAATTAGTGAATTGAAAGATAACACAGAGATTTGAAGAATGGAGAGAAAATAAACTAAAAAGAGATGAACTACAGGACTATGACAAAAAATGTAACATTCAGATCATCAGAGTCTGGGTAGAAGAGGAGAAAGCAGATAATACTGAAAAAATGCTTGAAGAAATAAAATCTGAAAACTCCCCAAATTTGGCAGAAGACATAAACCTACAGATTCAAGAAGTTGAGCAAACCCTAAAGAAGATAAACCCAAAGAAATACACATCAGGAAACATCATCGTCAAGCTTCTGAGAACTAAAGAGAAAGAAATAAACCTTGAAAGTGGGAGAGAAACAGTATATATGGGAGAAAACAATTAAAATGACAGCAGATTTCTCATCAGACCAGAAGAAAGTGGCTCATTTTTTAAGTGCTGAAAGAAAGTAACTATCAATCCAGTATTCTATGTATGGCAAAAATTCCTTTCAGGATTAAAAGAGAAATCAAGACGTTACAAGAGGATGGGAAATTAAGAGAATCTGTCATCAACACAATTACCCTAAAAGAAGGGCTAAAGGAGATTCTCTAAGCAGAAAGGAAATGATAAAAGGTTGAAACTTGACCCATCAGGAAGGAAGAAAAAGCACAGTAAGCAAAAGTATGGGCAAATACAATGACTTTCCTTCTCCTCTAAGGTCTTCTAAGTTATATTCGACAGGAGAAGAAAATATTATAAAACTGTGCAGAGTGGTTTTCAAGTTTGTAGAGGAAATATTTAGGACAATTATAAAAGGGTGAGAGGGTTTCTATACTTTACTTGAACTAGTAAAATGATGATACCACTAGACTGTGAGAACTTATGTATATTAGTGTAATACCTAAAGCAAATACTAAAAAGGCTATGCAAAGAGACATACTCAAAAGCAATACAGATAAAACAGATTCTAAAGAATGTTCAAGTAACATACAGGAATGCAAGATTAAAGAAAACAGAAAATATCAAAGAGAACAAAAAATTAAAAGATAGACTTAAGGCCTAACATATCAGTAACTACATTAATGTAAATAGTCTAATACACCAATTCAAAACCTCAGACTGTAAGAGTGAGTTAAAAAACATCATCAACTATATACAGTCTACAAGAAACTGATTTCAAATTTAAAATATACACAAGTTGAAAATAAAAGAATGGGAAGAGATATAGCATACAAATATTGATTAAATCAAAGCAAGAGTAGCTTCAGTATCAGATAAAGAAGACTTCAGTGCAAAAACAAAAAAAAATTAACAGACACAGAGATGGACAATATATAATGATAAACAGTCAACCCACCAAGAAAACATTAAGTGACCCTAAATGTGTATATATCAAAGAGCAGAGCTGCAAAATACATAAAACAAAAACTGATAGAACTGAAAGGAGAAAGAGACAAATTCACAATTGTTGGAGAATTCAACTCCCTCCATTAATAATTGATAGAACATCCAGGCAATAATTCAGCAAGGATGTAGAACTCAACAACACCGTCAACTAACAGGATCTAATTTTTATTTATGGAATACTCAGCCCCAAAACAGAATATATAAATCTTTTCAAGGACACATGAAATATATACCAAGATATGTATCAAATATCTATCAAACAAAACTCAACAAGTGTAAAAGAATTGAAAACATACAGAGCCTCTTACCAAGCACACTGGAATAAAACTGAAAATCAATAAAAGTTAGCTGGAAAATCTCAAAACACTTGGACACTAAACAGCACACTTCTAAATAATTCATGGGTCAAAGAGGAAGCCTCAAGGGAAATAAAAAAAAATAAATACATTAGAAAAGATGAAAATCTAAGATAAATAATCTAAGCTCCCATTCGTAACCTAAAGAGGAGCAAAATAAACCCAAAGTAAGCAGAAGGAAGAAAATAATAAAGATAAGATCAGAAATCAATGAAATTGAAAATAAAAAAAGAAACAATAGAGAAAATAAATGGAAAAAAAAACCTGGTTCTTTGAAAGGATTAATGAAGTTGTGAAACCTCTAGCTAGACTAAGAGAAAAGGGAGAAGACATAAAAGACCAATGTGGTGGTATGAAGCTATATGTACGTATGTACCCCAGAAAAACATGTTCTTAAAACTAACCCATTCCTATGGGTGTAAACCAATTGTAAGCAGGACCTTTTGATGAGGTTACTTCAGTTAAGAAGATATGGCCCACCTTAATCAGGATGGGTCTTAATCCTGTTACTGGAGTCCTTTATAAGAGAAGCAAAAATTCAAACAGACAGAGAAAGCCACAGGAAGCAAGAAGCTGGACATGGACAGAACTCAGAAGAGAAGAGAGAGACCAGGAGACACTGCCGTGTGCTTTGTCACGGGACCAAGGATCCAAGGATTTCAGGCAGCCCCAGAAAGCCATAGTCTTCAGGGAGAAAACATTGCCTTCATGATGCCTTGATTGGACTTCCAGCCTCAAAGCTGTAGCTAATAGATTCCCATTGTTTCAGCCAAGTCATTTCATGGTATTTGTTTGAACAGCCTAGGAAACTGAAACAACCAACATCAGGAGTGAAACAGGGAATATTACTACAGATCTTGGAGACTTCCAAAAGATAAGGAAGTACTATAAACAGCTCAAAATACATAAATTCACCAACTTAAAGGAAATGGACCAATTCCTCAAAACAAAACAAAACAAAACAAAACAAAAACAAACTGCCACAACTGACTGAATAGGAAATGGATCATTTGAACAGCCCTGTAACTATTAAGGAAATTGAATGTATATTTAAAAACGTCCCCCCAAAAAATATCTCCAGGCCTAGCTTGTTTCACTCAAGAATTCTATCACACATTAAAAGAAGAATTAAAACCAGTTCTGGGGGCAATCTCTCAAAAAAAAAAAAAAGAGGAGTGAGCACTTCTTAATTCATTTTATGAAGCTAGTATTACCCTGATATTAAAACCAGACAGTATAAAAAAAAATTAGTCTGCTAACCAGTATCCCTCATGAGTATAAACACAAAAATTCTTAACAAAATATTAGCAAAAAGAATTCAGCAATATACAAAAAGAGTAACATAGTATGAACAAGTGGCATTTATTCCAGGGAAGTAAGGTAAGTTGAATATTTGAAAATCATTCATAGTAGTACACCATAGTGGCAGGATAAAGAAGAAAAATCACATGATCTTATCATTTGATGTAGAAAAAGCATTTGACAAAATTCAACACCCATTGCTCATAATAAAAAAACTCACAGAAAAATGGGAATAGAGAATAAATTTCTCAAATTGATAAAGAGCATCTACTATAAAAAGCTGATATAGCTAACATTCTACTTAATAGTGAAGAACTGAATACTTTACCCCTAATATCACAAAAAAGGCAAGCATGTTTGCTTTCCCCATTCTTATTCAACATAGTGCTGGAATTTCTAGCCGGTGCGGAGAGGAGGGAGAGGAGAGGAGAGGAGAGGAGAGGAGA
>PVKY010015013.1:0-10329 GCA_004027775.1 Bradypus variegatus | reverse complement strand
CACGTTGGACATTTGTTACTTGGTTTGGCTGCCTAGCATCTGAACCCCTTTCTGTATTCAGGGAATTCCCTACTTTATGAGCCTTCATGAGGGGCAAGAACTACCTCTACTCTGTAGCTGAAAATGGTACATACTGACCTTCCCAGCCTCCCCTGCAGCTAGAGCCAGGCATGTGGCCCTGTGCCAGACTTTGACTCAAGAGCTAGTGACACAAGAAGGAAAGAACTGGGGAGCTCTTTTTCTTGTGGTGGAAATGGTAATCAAACCCACAAAACTGAGCTCCTGGTGCAGAAGTGGCAACAATGCAAATTATAGCAAGTTGTCCTCATTTGCAGCAAGAGTAGCAGTTTCCTCATCAGCCCAGTGCTGTGGTGTCATTCCTGGAAGTTTACTCTTGAGCCCGATTCTCCAACTTTCATAATGATTTTGAGAGCTTCTGAGCCTTTTAGCACACTCCTATTCTGCTTAATAGGTCAAAGTCTGCTTCTGTTGTCTGCCATTCAGAACACCTGCTTATGCCAAGCCAGTTGCTGGACTAGACTCTTTCACGTGCATTATTAATTTTTGTTCTGACAACTCTGAAGTAGGAACTATTATCAGCCCTGTTTTACCGATGAGGAAACAGGGTCAGTGTTGTTCCTTGCTTAAAGGTGACATGGCTAATAAGGGCCTGAGCTGGGACTTGGAGCCATCTAAGCTGGCCTTGGGGCTCTCACACTTACCCATTTGGCTGGTCTACCCCTCAGTCTGGCATAGGTCCAAGCAGAATGACTGTGAAAACCTCTAATGAGAGCCAAGTCAAGAATTGGCTGGAACAAATGAAGTAGTGGGAAATGGGCTCTTGAAGACATTCAAGTGGACACTTATGGTCCGAGCCTGGCTGCCAAGTTCATCCTATTCTCCACCTCACATGTTCCCATGTGCTTGGCAGGTCTAAGGCCACGGGGTGCCTGGGCCTGACACAGAGCTGGAGGCTGCTGCAGGCTTGGTGACCAGAGCTTCCAAGCCACATGTGGAGCTCCATCTGTTCGAGATTAGTCATTTCTAAAGGTAATTGTACTGGACGGAATATGAGCACATAAGACCACGTGAATTTAGGCCACTCTTTACTTATGGGATGGATCACGCTGTCTTATTTCAGTGGAAAAGTGGTTTCATTTTTACACAACTGTGGTTTGTCACTAACATCATGGTTGCCATATTAACTTTTAGGTTTAGGGACAAAGGGAGAATTTCTTTGAGGATCAGTCTGTGTTGGTGATTTTATTACCTTTTCCTCATCACTCAGGCCCACTCTCTTTCCCTTCCATTTTTGCCCCCAGTCCCTGCTCCAGGAGTTATGGGGGATGAGGCTAGGGGACCATAGGAAAAACACCAATGACAAGACCTATTGAAAATCAAAGCTAGGTCAGGAAGAACTACTGTTAGCCTTTGATATATGATGAAGAACTCTGAAAGAAACACCCTAATTTCCATTGTAATAATACCTGTTAATTGACAAATGTGGAACATGAGTGAGGACAAAAAAAGAAAAAAAGTGGAATTGTCAGAAACTTGATAGACTCGAAAGTATACAATCAGATATGGGTTGTGAAACACATATGCTTTTATCTGTTGTAAGACTGTAAAATCACAGAAGTTTTCACCAGGATAGAAAATAAAAATGAAGAAATACCCTGTTATTGAATTGATCACACTATGCCTATGTTGAGGAAGCACATTCTGAGTTTTATATGCATTGTCTATAATCCTCACAATAACCCAGCATTTAGGAATTATTAACCTTACTTTATAGACAAGGAAACACTGGCTCAGAGAGATTAAGCTACCTGTCCAAGGTCACCTAACTGATATGAGGCAGAGCTGGGAAATGAATTTGGTGGCAGCTTTTTCTAAAGCCCTTGCTGTTTCTATGACCAACAGTGAGAGAAGTGCGCTGGGCAGGCAGGTACTCTTTGGACTTCTAGCAAACACTGACTGCAGATAAGGCAGAAGCATCCCAGGCGCTGACTGCACCTCAGGCAGAAGGGTCCCAAGCCCTGTCCCAACCCTCCAGTGACAGTGGGAATACAACACCACTTCATTTGGATCCCTGACTGCAAACTGTAGTCCAATTTTGAGAATTTTCACTTTGCTCTCTACTTTTTAACTTTTCAGTGGCAGTAGTTGTGAAAAGGCAACAAGTGGTGTGTGTAATATCCTACAATTCCTCCTACTTTGTACGTGTTGAAGATTGTAACAAACACGAATGTAAATCAAAACCGTCCGATGTCTCTGCTCTCATTGGTCTGGACTCACTAGCGAGGCTGCGGCAGCATTGCACACATGCCCACACCCCTCTCACGGCTGGCACAGAGCGCCCCCATTGGGCGACGGCAGGGCGGTCTGTGTGTCGAACGCCCTTCTCCAAGCTCTTGCCTAAGGAATACCGTTCTTCTTTCAGATTTCTGCCCAACAGGGGCGCCTTTCCTGACATGCTCCGGAGCCTCACGGCTCCCGTAAGAGTTCATATTTTTACATATTTGTGGTTCTGGCCAAGGTGTAACTTCCGGCCCGTGGACACCTAGACGGCAGGTTCCCCCTTATCCCTGGCGCTCAATGATGCAGGATTAATAAAAGAGAAAGAACTATCTCGCGTTACCATTTTCACCATTAAACTTGCCCACACTCTTCCTTGTCAGCCTCCTCCAGGAGGCCTTCACTGGCTTCCCAAGCAGCCGAACTCCTCTCGTAAGGCACATCCAGCAGCCAGGATGTCATTCACACCTGCCAGTGTCTGTCTGCTCTGCGCCTGCGCCCCTCTCTACCTCGCCGGAAGCCTTCTTTAGCCTCTTCGGGTGGAGTCGAGTTTGGGCCTTTGGGACTTACCATATTTTATCCGTTTTTAAAAATGACGGTATTAAAGGAGAAAATGAAATGGGCGAAAGTTAATCTTCCTTGCGGTTGTATTTACCCTTCATCCGAAATAAGGGTAGTCCCGCCCCGTCCGTCACCCCCTGACGCATTTTCTCGGAGCCAAAACCAGTGACGTACCGGCGACCTTCGCCATGACGTCATCACGTCGCTCCGGAGGTAGATCCACGTCCTGGTCCACGCCTTCCTAGCGCGTCCGAGCGCCTCCGCCGTTGCTAAGCGTTCCTTAGATACCTGGTCGCGGGATGCTGGGTGGCGTCAGGTGAAGATGGTGGTCACTGGGCCTCAGGTAAGAAGGCTGCAACTGGGAGGTGCCGGCCGGGCGTTCGGGCGGCCTCGGAGCCGACAAGGGCCTCGCCAGACGGGCCTCGCGGTCTCTGGGGCCTGTCTCGTGGAATACCTGCGATCCGCTTGAGTAAAGTAAGCCAGGCCGCGGGTATCGGCCTGGATCTCCGTCGCCTCCGGCTGCACGGAGACTTAGCTTCCTGCTGAGCGTGAAAGAGCGTTCAGACGAAGAATCCCGAAATCTCACTTTGTCACTGCTGGGATCCGTGGTTTTTCCATCTGTCATCTGGAAAATTATTATCTTGACCCATAGAGTTATTGAAGAGAAACTCTGAGGGTGGTTGGAGAGAGCTACCACATATTGGTCATTTTTATGGTTTTTAAGGCCTTTTCTAGCCATAAAGAAACTCAGCTCTGGTAATTCTGACAGATCAGAAAGCCAGATCTGCTGTCACCAGGGGCTGAGCTTCAATGAGCTGTTGACTTGAAGTATAAATTCCATTCTCTCTCCCTTTAAGAGCCGTAAGATGCCAAAAGGAGTTTATCCTCCTTTCCTAGGAATCTTACTCCTAGAAATCTGACTTATGGGAATAATCCATTAGTGGCAAAATGCAGAAATATGTAAAATCCCATAGTAATTATGATGGCAACAAATTGAGACGATGCCCAATGAAAATCAATAGTTGAATTCATTATGGCATAACTACAACAGATCATGCAATCACCTCACCATGAAAGCTTCTTTCTTAGGAAAAAAAGAGAAAAAGCAGAATATAATGTTGTGTGTACACAACATGATGGGTGGAATGGAACATAAAAAGATAGCCATGTCACAGTGGTGGGATCATGAGGGGGATTTTTTTTTATAACCTGAAAAAATGATTTTAAAGTTTAACTGGAAGAATAAACATGTGAGACTGGGTGGGAAAATTCTAAAAATTAAAGATATTTAGAGGGAATTAGCTCTCCAACACCATCAGATATTATATTATAAAACTGTAGTAATTAAAATAGTATGGAGCTGGGCAGGAACTTACAGGCAGACCGAACATAGTAGAGTTCAGAATAAGATCCAAATATATATGAGGCTTCATTATATAGTCAAAGTGGTATTTTAAATCAGCATGGAAAAGGTGAATTGTTGTTCAGCTTTCTGGTAATTTAGAATAGTGAAGCTCATTTTGAACACGAAAGTAAATTCTAGATGGGCCCAAATTTAAATGTTGAAAAATGACCACATGAAAGTACTGGAAGAAAGCGTTGTTGGATGTATTTGTAATCTGAGCATGGCAAAAACATTTCCAAATATGTCATGTAATCCAGAAACCAGAAAGAAAAAGATTAATACCTTTGATTATGAAATTTAAAACCTGTATGGTCTGCAAAAAAGTCAACGAAACCAAAAGAGTTACTAGCAGCTGTGCCTAAAGACAAACTGAAGAAAATATTTGCTTAATTATCAGTTAGAAAACTATGAAACCGAATAGAGAAAAATGATCAGAGGACATAAACAAGAAACTCAGAATAAATACAAGTGACCAATATATGTAGCAAATGATGGCCATCTCAGTAATTTAAAAATTCACATTTTAGCAGGGCGGGTGGGTGGGGTTTTTTTTTTTGCCTATTTTATTAGTAAAGATGAAAAAGATTGTGTGGCAACAAATGTAAATAGCATTAGTGAAAGTATAAATCAGTACAATTTTTGGAGGTCAATTTGGGAATAATTTCCTTAGCCATTCCACAGGTAGGAATTTATTCTACAGATATGCCAATTGCACAAAAACATGTTTTAGAATGTTTGTAGCATTGTTTGGCAAAAAGTTTTTTTGGGGGGGGAAGTATATGACTGTTTAAATAAATTGTTTCCTCCTTACAATGGAATACTGTGCAGCTATTTAAAAGAATATGGTAGATCTATATATACTGACATGGAAAGATGTCAGAGATACAAGGTTAGTTGAAAAAAGTGTGTCGTGAACAGAGCATATGGTAAGATATTATTTCATAAAATATAATTATAAGTTAACATTTGCAGTTAGCAGTGAGGAATCAGATTGGAAACATGGTCTGAAGGCACATAGGTAAGGTGATGGCAGGGCAGGACCATGGGGGTGGGGTGGTAAGAACAAGAGACGGGAGACCAAAGCTTGGGGTGGGCTGGGTTTGGCCTTAGTTTTTTGCAGTTGTGTTTATACATTTCACTTTCAGCTTTTGATAATTATTGACTTTCACAGCTAGGTTGCAGTTATATACTTTTTCTTGATAAAATAGAGAAACTACAAGGCAATATTCCTTTTGGGATGTTTCTTTTAGAAGATTGTTAATCATTTTCCTTTTTCTGATCCTTTCTTTTTTCCTTAAGGTAGCCATGGAGAAAGAGCCTCGGAGCACCATTCTTTTCAATGCATCCAAAAAGGAGATATTTACTACCAACAATGGCTATAAATCCATGCAGAAAAGACTTCGGAGTAATTGGAAGATTCAGAGGTAACTGTGTGTGCTGTTTTATAGCTCCTGGTAAAACTGAAAAGTCTTTCTTTTACTTATGTAAGATAGATTATTTAGGTGGGAAGAGCTCAATTTAAAGATCATTCAGATGTAAATAAAGTATTATTAAAATATCCCTTTTGAAAATTGGCAATCAGCATATTAAGTTGTTCCCTAAATCACAAACGAAAAAATTATTCTAATTATGTGTATATAATTTTTTAAGAGGCTAGAGGCTTTCTTAGGGTCCTTTGGTCATTGATGTTAAACTCATGCAAATATTTTAATTTGGGTCCATATCTCATTTTGGGGAAAGGAAAAATGAGAATAAAATGTGAATGTCTTTCTGACTGTATGTGGGGTATAGGGGTGTTTTTTTAATGGGTAAGGACATATAATCACACAAGCTAAAGGTAGCGGGAATTGCATTAGGCAGTTGGAGGATTTCCCTCTAATTGTACATGGTTTAATTTGGTGCCTAAATTTGACTGGTTGACTCTGGGACAGGCCTGTGGAGGGGATTCTTATGTGGGAAAGTGGACCAGTTGCCTCTAAGTCTCTTTATCTGTGGGCCTCTGTGGCTTCTGGGTCGATATAGTTTACAGGCTTAAGTAATTCACAAATTGGTTTAAATTATGGATCTTACCCTTGCTTTTAAAATCATATTTTTAGCTTAAAAGATGAAATCACATCTGAGAAGCTAATTGGGGTGAAACTGTGGATTACAGCTGGGCCAAGGGAAAAATTTACTGCAGCTGAGGTAAGAAATACCTATAAAGCATGAATTTGGTGAGATCATTAGGAGTATGGGCTATGAAATCAGAGTTCCTGGGTTCAAATCTCCCTTCACCCCTTACTGTGTTGCCTTAAGGGAGTTGCTTCATCTCTTTCAGCCTGTTTCTTCGTCTATAAAAATGGGGTAATAATTGTAAATACATCATGGAGTTATTGCGATGATTAACCAAGATAATCCATCTGAAGTGTTAGCACAGTGCCAGATACATAGTAAGGGCTAATTAAAAATTGCCCATACTTCTTTGCTGTAATATTTTTGCTCTGAAAATAGGAAAATCCCGTTTAAAATTAAGCTGTTTTTTGGTTCCATTTCATGGAACAGACAAGGAATGATAAATGCAAAATCCAGACATAGCAAGAGCATATCTTACAGAAACTATAGGAAGCGCCTCGATGCTCAGGGAGGGCTGTGGAGAGAAGGGAGATTAAGGCAGGGCTGGGCCAGAGTAGCCCCTAGGCTGGGCAGGCCAAGGTTTCCTGCCGTTCCACCGGGCTAGACCACAGGAACGAGAACCACAGAGGGGCATTTCTACCGTCTTTTCTTCCCCCTCATCCTGATTGTAAGGCCACCTTCTCATATGGGAAGCACATGGAGAAACATAACTGTTTGATCAGATTAATTGAGAGAAGGAGAAGGAATTACATTCGGGAATGCGAGGGTGACCAGCTCCTCCTACTCTGTTAGACACACAGAGTGTAGTAGCCTGCAAAAGAACACCTGGCTACCTACTTACTGGGCCCCACACTCCAAAGCAGTTTCTCCCCCCGTCTCCCACCCAGAGAAGCCAAAGAGAGAGGTGATAAGGCCTTTGCCCAGGAGCAAGCAACATCAGATAAACAAGAACATTTAGAGAGAGAAAGAGTCAGAGATGAGTGCTGGGCCTTTTCCCAAGAGGGAAGGGATGCCAGGCCCTCAGAGGTGAAAGACAGTGGCTTCCAAGAGACAGAAGTTCCATGAGAGGCAGATTTAGTTCTTTGAAACTTTAGCTAAATAAAATGTTTTCTCGCCAGTCCCTGGCACCATGCCTTCAACTTTAGAGTTGGAGTGAGGTGGGAAGAAAAGAGAGAAAAGCCTTTAGCTTCTTTCTAAAAGCCAGCATTTCCTTGCCTTTTATTCTTCCATGGGGGCTGACCCAGTGTCAGCAGAGGTCTTCCTTGAGGAAGGAGGTCACTGCTTTGCTAGTCTCTGCTGCTGACCTCCAAGGACCAGTAAGGGGATCATGACGTTCACCCTTCAAGGACTATTTGATGCTTCTTTGAGGTTGACCTCCAGAGGCTTCTTGTGACAGGACAAACATCACCTGTTTGAAATGAGATGCTAACATCAAGCTAAAAACTGGACTGAAGAGTCTTCCCTGTTTCCCACCTCAAATGTACTGGCTCATCAATGTACTGTACTGATTGGTGGTGGTACTCATTTACACCCAGTGACCGTGTGACACAGACCAGTGCTTCCCAGCCCTGTCAGACCAATAGCCTTTATTATCCTGAATTAAAATGCATAGATAATCTAACCCACCACCATTAAAAACAAAAAATGAAGTTGATTTATAAAAGGATATATGTACTTCAAATTGTAAATGTTTGAGCATAGTACACTAGAAGATTGTGTATTTCGGTTTGTCTAAGCTTAGATATACCTATACTATAACACTTTTTTTTCATTTTTTAATTATGGGATATGACATATATACATAAAAGTGATAACTTTCAAAATGCAATTTAACAAGTAATTAGCAGATTTCAAAGAATGTTATTGTTTACAGTTCCACAGTTTCAATTATTTCCTTATTGTGAAATATATATACAGAAAGGTGATACCTTTCCATATACAATTTAATGAGTAGCTATAGAGCAAATTTCAAAGAATGTTCTGGGTTATAGTTCCATAATATCAGTTATTTCCTTGTGAAATATAACATATGCAGAAAGGTGATAACTTTCAAAGTACGATTTAACAAGTAGTTATATAGGAAATTTCAGAGAATGTTATGGGTTACAGTACCATAATTTCAGTTATTTCCTTAACTGTGAAATATAACATACATATAGAAGGGTGATAACTTTTCCAAGTACAATTTAACAAATAGCTATAGAGCAAATTTCAAAGAATGTTATGGGTTACAGTTCCATCATTTCAGTTCTTTCCTTCTAGCTATTCTAATACCCTAGCAACAGAGAAAAAAAATTATACGAAGATTCAGTATTTGTAATCCTTTGTTAAATTCTATCTTGTCCTTTTGCTACCCCTTCCTCTAGTTTAATCACTTTCCTGATCTTCAGGGATGTCTAGGCAGTGACCACCCTAACTTGTTCATGGGAATGCATCTGGTTGATGTAGAACACTTCTTTACATTTGACATTTTGAAATAAAGGCGAAATATGTATGTAGAACATCATGAAAGGGACAGCTACAAATGCAGACTAATGCAGATGTGTTGTATTTGGTAACTCAAATCATGGGCCGCATTGTTATTGTTGACATGGTTTCCCAAAATACTGAACAACTCTTGATAAAGTTCTGAACAAAAGAAAGTACAATTCTTCCCTCAATTTACATGGTGGTTGCATACCTAGAAATTCTATATATATTAAAACTATGCCAAAAGTACTTTGTATTTGTGTATAGATTAGAATCAGACTCTGGGCTAAGTTTTTGTTTTTCTGGTTTTGGCTTTTAAATTTTTATGACTATCTGGCCGGACACTCGAATGTTGTGGGACAATTTCTCACTGTGTAGGACTAGCCAGAACATTGCAGGACCTTTAGCATTTGTGCCCCACCATCCACTAACATGCCCCTAAATGTTAATCTTATGACAATTCAAAACACCTCTTAGATGGCTTAAGTGCCTCAGTGAGAGCCACTGGTCGGGATAATACATTATCGACCATAGAAAATGCCATGGTATGTAAACTCTTAACAGTGTGAATGTATTCCTCTTATGAAGTCAGCTTCCTAAAGGTCTGAAAAATTAATCTTTCCTCCTGTTTTTGCTATAGAGAAATAGAGAACTATCAGTTTGTGCTAGATATCGGTTCTTCAGTCATATGGGTGTCAGATGCTCAGGTGAAGCCTGGCATCTATGGGAACTCCTTCAACATCTGTAAAACTGTGTTATTTTTACACCAATTTTTAGACTATCAAATGATTTATATTTTTCTTATCCTTAAATTTCTTTTTTGGCAGTATGTTTTAATTATAATAAATTATTACAGTATTACATGTACACACTTTAATACAAATGTATACTTATTTAATACAAATGCATGCTCAAATTCTTTTCTTATGGGGTGCTTGATGAAGAAAGTTAAGAGACTAGTGGCCTGGTCTGCCCACCCGGGTTTTCTCAGGCCAGGTCAGCAAGATCACTCCTACATTTTTTGCCCCTCCCCGGCTTTGTGAAAGCCAGAGAGAGCATCGCAGGAGGGAAGCAGACAGCATGCATTACTTGGTATGACTTGGTCAGTTGATGACCTTGAACAGAATTCCTCCATGGGGGTGCTATGAAATACCTTCATCCTGATAGCCTTGGGAGCAGTGAGGAGATGGTAGGAGGACAGCTGTGAGCTTCATCATTAGGAAAACTTCCTAATAGTTTCCACTTTTGGTTTGCTGTCCAGGGCATCAACTTTGATAATGTCAATTCAGTTCTGGTATTTTGAAGCTTTATGCTTAAAGACAAGCATGGAGATCCTACATAGAGAATAAATTTTACCTTTTCCTATATACATTTGAATCTATGTGCCTTTTAGATTTGAAATATTTATTTTTTAGCTAGCTGAAAGGTCTCATTTGTAGTACTTTGAACAAAGTCTTTTGGGAATATTCATAGATTTTTTTTTT
>PVKY010015012.1:0-10348 GCA_004027775.1 Bradypus variegatus | reverse complement strand
CCACCACCCCACCCCCAGCCGCGGGACAGGCAGCAGCGGGGACGGCAGCCCCGGCTCCCGGGGCCAAGGTGAGCCGCAAGGACCGAATCCTCCAGCACCCAGGGAAGGAGATCTGCTCGCAGGTCCCGGCTTTGGATCAGCTGCCTCATCACTGGGTCAGCACTGAGGGTGGCCCCAGTTCCAATCCCCTCAGGAAAGCGCAGAGGAGGCTTCACGAGGCAGCACCGATTTTCCTTTTGCTTTTTTTTTTTTTTTTTTTTAATTTCCTCTTCCCATTCCCAGTTTGGAAGCAACAAAAAGTGGGAAAAGGCAAAAACTGAAGGCTCTAGCCCTTAACAAGAAAACCAGTCATCTCAAACAGTGGCAGAATTAGTTTCCCAGAGATATAACCACATAATACTACGCCCAGTTCTCAACAAAAAAAATGACAAAACACACAAAGAAACAGCAAAGTATGGCCCATTTGCAGAAAAATAAAGAATTTGACAAAAATTATCCCTGAAGAAGCTCATACACTGGAATTTTGGATTGAAGATGTTAAATCAACTGACTTTAAATATGTTCATTGAGCTAGAGAAACCCATAGACAAAATACTAACGGATATTAGAAAACTGTATGAAGAAAATAAAGCAACACAAATTATAAAAAGCCCAACTGAATGGAAAAACTCTTTAAATGGATTCAACAGCAGATTCAACAGGCAGAAAAAAGGATCAGCAAACGTGAACCCAAGATAAATGACATTATCCACTCTGAGGAGAGGAAGGAAAAACAATGAAAAATGGACAAAGCCTGAGGAACCTGAGGGCCATCATCAAAAGTACCAAAGTCCTATCATTTGAGACCCAGAAGGACAAGAGACAGAGAAGGGCAGAAAAGTACTGAGACACTAATGGCTGAAAATTCCACAAATCTGATGAAAGACATGAACAGACACACCCAAGAAATTCAGCAAAGCAGTACAGACTCTACGATATCTACACCACAACACATTACAATGAAATTTTCAAAATCCAAAATGAAGAGATTCTGAAACTAAGAGAGAAAAGACTTGTCATGTACAAGAAACCCTCAGTAGACCTACATCCAATTTCTCATCAGAAACCCTGGAGACCAGAAGACAATGGTGGGGGGAGGTATATTTAAAGTACTGAGAAAAAGACTGTCAACCAAGAATTCTGTATCAGGCAAAATGACCCTTCAAAAATGAAGGAGTCTGCTCACAGCTAAGTTCCTTTCCTTCATAGCATTTGCCACCGTTTGTAACTATGTATGTATTTGTCACCTGTTTGATACCCACCTCCCTAGATAGACTATAAACTCCATGAGGGGAGAATTTTTCATCTTGCTCCACTGCTAGAACAATGTTTGGCATTTAATAGCCATTCAGTAAATGCTTGTTGAAAAAAATGAAGGAGAAATTAAGACATTTACAAACAAATAAAAGCTGAAGGAAACAAGTCACTGCCTAGACATCCCTGAAGATCGGGAAAGTGATTAAACTAGAAGAAGAGGTAGCAACAGACAAGATGGAATTTAACAAAGGATTATGAATACCGAATCTATATATAATTTTCTTTTTCTTAGTTGCTAGGGTATTAGAATAGCTAGAAGAAAAGAAATGAAATGGTGGAACTGTAACCCACAGAATCCTTTGAAATTTGCTCTACAGCTACTTGTTAAATTGTAATTTGAAAGCTGTCACCTTTTTGTATATATGTTATATTTCACAATGAGGAAATAACTGAAACTGCGGTACTGTAACTCATAACAACTTTGGAAATTCCCTATATAACTATTTGTTAAATCACACTTCGAGAGATATTCTTTTTGTATATGTGTTATACTTTACAACAAGGAAATAACTGAAACTGTGGGACCGTAACCCATAATATTCTTTGAAATTTGCTCTCTACTTGTTAAATTGCACTTGGAAGGTTGTCAATTCTATGCATATATGTTACATTCTACAATAACAAAAAGATTTAAAAAAAAATGAAGGAGTACATTACCAGAAGGCCTGCCTTACGAGAAATGCTAAAAGGGGTCCCTCAGACTGAAAAGGACACTAGACAGTAACTTGAAGTCTTCAGAAAAAATAAAGAATATTGGTAAAAGTAACTACATGGGTAAACACAACACACTGCATTATTGTACTTTTGGTTTGTAACTGCTTTTTTCCCATTTTTCCCATTCCCTAAAATGGAAATGTGCAAACAGTAATTAAAATTATGTTAATAAGAATACAATAAGCAATGATATAATCTGAGACAATAACAATATAAAAGGGGGATGAGTGGAAATGTAAAGCAAAAGACCCTTTCTATACTACTGAGACTACAGTGGTACTGTTCAAAGTTGTTATCAGTTTCAGATGTTAATTGTAACTGAAAGGTAACCAGTAAGAAAATTAACTAGAAAGTACAGAGAAGAGGAAAGAAGGGAATCAAAATGGTACACTAGAAAACATAGCTAAAATCAAAAAAAAGGCATTAACAGAGTAACTGAGGGGAAAGACCACACAAGACATAGAGGATATCTAAATGGCTAAAGTAAATTCTTCCTTTTCAGTTTTAAACTGTAATGTAAATGGATTAAACTCACCCATTAAAAGGAAAAGATTGGCAGATTTCATGAAAAAACGATTCACCTATATGCTGTTTACAAGGGAATCCCTTTAGATACAAAAACACAGAGTTTGAAAGTAGAAGGGTGGAAAAAAGCTCTTCCATGCAAACTCAAAGGGGAGCAGGAAAGGGAAGATGAGGAGGGCCTCTGGGAATCAGGCCGGATGATTCGGAGCCAGCAGGAGCTGCCAGCCCAGCCAGGCTGGGCACCAGGGAGCTTCGCCCTTGGTCAGCGGCCACCCCCCATCCCACCCCAGCTCCGGGCCGAGAACATTGAGGCCGCAGCCTGGGCTCCTGGTGCCACTAGCTGGTGCCAGGGTGGGCTCAGCGCAGGGTATTTCAAGCTCTTTAAATGGTCACTTCCTAGGTTTTTATTTGCAGTATGACGGGCTCTTTTACCTAAGATGGGATACACCAAATGAAAAAACATTTCTTATCAGTGACTGTGAATAACTTCAGGAGGTTTCCTTAAAAATATTTAGTTTCCATTTAAAAAAAGAAAAAGAAATTTATGAACTAGTTACAATCCTAACACTTAAAAAACATCCCAGTTACCAGGGGCTGAGGGGATGGGGCAAGAGGAGGGCATTATTGTCTAATGGGTGCAGAGTTTCTGTTTGAGGTTATGAAAAAGTTGGGGAAATGGATATTGGTGATGGTAGCACAATACTGTGAATACAGTTTAATACTACTGAACTGTACACTTGAACGTAACTAAAATGATAAACTTCAAGTTGTGTTTTTGTTACCACAATAAAAAGGTAAAAGAGAAAACAGAGCTCTCACTTGAGCTTCACTAGCTGAGCACTCACTAAGCACCTGGGACACTCAGACCGAGTCGCCCCCGTCCGCGGACAGGTGAGCTGCGCGGTGCGTGTCTGTCGTCAAGCTCACGCTCCAAGCTGTCTCATCGGCTCAGCCCGTTCATCGTAAATACTTCACTGGCTGTGTATCAGTTTACAACAAAGTTTTCAGTTTTCACTTAAACTCCAAATTAATTCCTCAAGCTATCACACAAGAAATACTGTTGCTATGAGGTTTATTACTCATCAGAGCTTTCTACTGAAGGGAAAATTTAGTTTCTTCTGTTCCAGTCAAAACACATATAGTGATAATGCTTCCTATTCAAAATGCAATTAGATCATGTTATGTGAAAGAAACAAGCTACAGAAGTCCACTCATTGTAGGATTCCATTTATGTGACCTGTCCAGAATAGGCAAATCCATATTACTTAAAGCAGATTAGTAGCTGTCGGGCTGGGGAGAGGGGTAATGGGGCATGACTGCTTGATGAGCAAAGGGTTCCTTTCAGGGGTTATGAAAGGGTTCTGAAATTAGATAGTGATGGTTGTACAACATTGAGAAGATGCTGAAAGTCACTGAATTATACACTTTAAAATAGTTAAAATGGTGAATTTTACTTCAATAAAAAGAAATTATTCTAAAAAAATGCAATTAGATCCATCAGATTAAAATCATAGAATCTAACTTTTCCACCTAAAATCTCTTCAAATGACAAACATTTTGAAGAAAAAAACCATAACTGTGCTGGAAAACAGAAGAATGATATGCCAATAGCTGAACAGAACTGAAGACCTAAATACCAAAAAGTAAATGAGGTAAGACAAACAATCTGAGTCTAAAGAAAACAACAGATCCAGTTAAACGAAAGAAACAAAGTCAGGGTAGCTGCACAGCTATAGGAAACTTCAAGGACAAAAAGCACTGAATTCAAGCAATGCCAAAATTCATCTACTATGACCCGGGTTAGCAAGTGGGCCTGCAGTCCAAATACAGCCCACAATCTAAGGAAGGTTTGTAGAAGAACATTTTGTGACATGTGAAAACTGTACAGAATTCAAATTTCCACACCCATAAATAAAGTTTTATTGGAACACAACAATGCTCATTCAGGACATAACGTCTACGGTTGCTTTCATGCTATAATATCAGAATTGAGTAGCTGCAACAGAGAACATGCAGCCCACAAAATATTTACTATCTGGCCTTTTCCAGAAAAATTCTGAGTTGAATAAATTTTTTAAAAACCAAGTCTTCATATTGGAAAAGCTACTAAATACTAAACAATACGAAAAAGTAGAGATCCAAACATGAACAAACAGTGAAATTTCAGACTATGACAGACAAACAGAAAATCTCCTAAAACCTCACCTACAAAGGATTATGCATCAGACGGGCTTCTGACATTTCGCCTCAACATCAGAAGCCACAGGACAGAGACCTGGGCTGTAAGGGCAGGACAGTAAACGTCTCCCCTGCTCAGCTGCACATCCCACCCGCGCACGTCAGTCGGACTCGCTGTCAGTTCACAGCCAGCTCCGGGAGGAGCAGGTGACCCAGTCAGCAGGGCGCCAGGCCAGGCAGCTCCGAGAACCACTGTGGCATCAGAAGAGGGACAGGGAAGACCGTCTCTGTCACATATCCAGGTGTGTATCCTCACTTCACCCAGAAGTCCTATGCCACTCCTTTTCTCGGGGTCCTCCAGCACCCCACCAGAAGACAAAGTCCCTCTGCAGAAGGCAGAGGAAATATGTGGGAACTATTTCTCAGTTAAGGATTTATCACTCACAATACAAAAACAACTCCTACAACTCAACAAAAACAAACAACTCAATTAAAAACTGGGGGAAAGACTGAATAGACATTTCTCCAAAGAATATACACAAATGGCAATAAACATATGAATAGATGCTCAACATCATTAGCCATTAGGAAAGCAAATGAAAGCCACAATGATGTATCACTTCACACCCACTAGAAAGGCTACTATTTAAAAAAAATAAAAAATAACAAACGTTAGAGAGGATGTGGATAAATAGGAACCTCGTACATTGTTGGTGGAAACGTGAAATGGTGCATCCACTATGGAAAATAGCTTGGCAAATCTTCAAAAAATTAAGTACAGAATTAACATATGACCCAGCAATTCCACTTCTAGATATATATCCCCAAACAACTGAAAGCAGGGACTCAGACACATATTTGTACATCAGAGTCCAGAGCAGCATTATTCCCAGTTGCCAAAAAACGGAAGGAACCCATGCATCCATCAACTGATGAATGGATAAACAAAATGTGGCATATCCATATAATGGAATATTATTCAGCCATAAAAAGGAATGAAGTACTGGTATATACAACAACACAGATGAACCCTGAAGACATCACGTTGAGTGAAATATGTCAAACACAAAAGGACCAACATTGTGTGATCTTACTGATTTGAAATGATTAGAAAAAGCAAACTCTTAGATTAAAGAATCTAGAATATGGGTGACCAGGGGCTGGGTGGGATACGAAATGCAGAATTAATGTTTAGTTGGAGATGGAGACAATTTTGCGAACATAATTAACGACCTGAACTGCATATTTGAAAGTAAAAAAAACGGCACATCTTAGGTTGTATATAAGTTATGAGAAGAAAAAAAAAAAACAAAAACTATAGAACTGTACAAAGAATGAGCCCTAATGTAAATTACAGAATACAGTTAATATTATAATTATAATGATACTGGTGCATCAATTGTAACAAAGGTACCACATTAATGCAAAATGCTAATAGGGAAAACTGGGTGTGTGAGAAAGGGTAATATGGGAACTGTACTTTTCTGCATGATTTTTCTGTGAACATGTAACTGCTCTAAGTTTAAAAAAAAAGTCTGCTGTCAATAAAGTGAAAAGATGGTCCAGAGAATGCGAGGAAATATTTATAAATCATAAATCTGAGAAGGGTCAAGTATCTAGAATATATAAAAGAACTCTTACAATTAACAAAAGACAAACAAACCAATTAAAAAGTGAGTAAAGGATTTAAATAGACATTTCTCCAAAGAAGATATAAAAATGGCCAAAAGCACCCAAAAAGATGCTCAGTTTCATTAGTCATTAGGGAAATATAAATCAAAACCACAATGAGGTACCACTTCACACCTACTAGGATGGCTATTGTCAAAAAAAAAAAAAAAAGTACTAGCAAAGATGTGGAGAAATTGGAATCCTCATACAGCAACAGAAATAAAATAAAATGGTGCAGCCACCAGGCGAAAGTTTGTTGGATCCTCAAAAAAGGATGAAATATCATATGACCTGGCATTTAACTCCTTTACTCCAATGAAAACAGGGACTCAGATACTTGTACACTTAGGTCCATAGCAACATTGTTCACAAGAGCCAAAAGACAGAAACCACCCGTGTCCATTAACAGAAGAAAGGATGACCAAAATGTGGTCTATACACACAATGGAGTATTCTTCAGCCATAAAAAAGAATGACGTTCTCACACATGCTACAACATCATGAACCTTGAAGACATCACGTTGAGTAAAATAAGCCAGACACAAAAGGACAAATATTGTAAGACCACACTGATATGAAATACCAAGAGTAAGCACATCTGTAGAGACAAAAAGTAGATAACATTACCAGGGGCTGTGACGATAAGGGGAATGGGGAGCTACTGCCCAATGGGTCAGTCCGTTTGGGGTCATGAAAAGGTTTTGGTGATGGATGATACTGAGGACAGCACAATGCTGCAAAAGTAACTGATATCACTTATCTGTACACACAAAAGGGGCTGAAAGGGGAATGTTTTGCTGTATATATGTTACCACAATGAATATTTTTAAAGGGAAAAAAAGGCAGCACAGACACAACAGTGTCCCGCGAAGTGCCTGTGCCCAGCACGGATGAGATCGAGTCCCGGGGAGCTGGGCAGAGGCAGAAGCGACTCGCCTTGGCCGTGGCGTGAGGTGTGGAAATGGTCCTGGACTGAGCCCTGCCATGCTGCCTGACCAATCTTAGAAGCAAAACCTAAAAGTAACATCACCGCATACCAGAACAAAGCACATGAATATTTACAAGAATACAAAGTATCCATCAAATTGAAACTCACAGTGCCCAGCATATAATTTAAAATTACTAGGCACGCAAAGAAGCAGGAAAATACGACCCATAATTAAGGGGAGAACGAACTAAGAACTGACACAGACAGAAAAATTGACAGACATTATAAGTTATAAGTTAATATAACTGTATCCCATACGTTCATCAAGTTTTGAGACATAAAAGACAAAGTGAACTTTTAGAGATAGAATCTTCAAAATATGGGAGATGAAAAACACACTGATGGAATTAAAGGCAGGTTAGACCTTACGGAAGGTAAGACTAGTGAATATAACAATAAAAACTACCCAAAATGATACACTAGAGAGAAAAATCAATAAAAAAGTTCAAACCCCAAACTAGATACTATCTGGGGATTCTAACATTTCCATACATTCAGCCTGTGATCAGCTGAATAAAAAATTAGAAGAAATGCTAATCTGAAGTACTGCATCAGGGAATGGCCTCACACCCCTTATGACCTCTCAAGTGAAAGGTGATTAAAACAGTCAAGGGCACTTCCCTGTTAATCCCCTCCAGGAGGTTCAGCCATTCATTTTTCCCAACAAATCTGTCTAGAGTGACTGATGGATCCCATGAAATCATCTAGACACTGGTGGAAGAGCAGTGAACCAAACGATGTAGCTTACATTCTAAAATGGGAGACAGATACAAGCAAGCAAGATAAGTGAATAAAACATGCTAAGTACCCCTGCTTGCAGAAGGATCCACCAACCTCTGCTCGCCCAGGTCTCTTACTTCCTCCAGAGGAGCATAGGAACATGGCCAGGTTTCATCTAAAGGAAGTTCTCTAAACAGAAAGGAAAGAGAACAGAAGGAGGCCTGGGACTTCAGGAAGAAAGGAAGGAAAAACAACAGAAGGGGTACTAACAGAGAAGGCAGTGATGTTCAAGGTTGTGGCCATGGTCTCCACCAAGGAAGAAGTGGGGCTGCTGGGCGCCACCCAGAGGAAATTCTACCCAGATGTGATGGTGGAGAACTTCAGGAACGTGCTCCCTGTCGGATATCAACCCTTCAAACCAGATATAGTGTTACATTTAAGGAGCGAAGAAACTTTTGATGATGGAGTCAGAAATTCAAGATGACCCCTCAGTACAAAGGAATCAAAATGAGACAGAAACTGTTCATAAAGTAGCATTATGATACTTTTTACATGAAGATCTTACGTGCTGGCGGATGTGAGAGCAATTTACAAGTAAGTTAGTCAGAAATCAAGATGTGATAATAAATGCTCAAGGCAAGAGGACAAGTTGCGGAAACAAGGTGATTCCTTGTCAGACGCAGGCAGGGGAATTTATTCAGGTTTCTGAACATGAGAACTATGTCATGAAGCTTCATGTGGAGAGTTCCAGTAGGATTCAAACTAAAGAGTTTCCAATTAGGAACACCTGGGACTTCTGGAGAAGACTGTATGAGCGAAGCACAGAACTACGAAATGGATGTAGGCAATAAACTGTGTAAACTGATCAGTGTGCTGTAGAAGGGACTCTCAGCACCATGGTAGTCACAGAGGACACGGAAGAGAGAAAGCATTTAGCAATAATAATTGTGAAAAAGACTTGAAATCATCCCAGCACCGTGTGATCCACTCGTAAGCAAACCTCTGACGAGAATGGAAAAGGCGTCAGCACTGGCTCCGGTCTGGAACTTCATTAGCAATCATATATGTATTGAGTGTGGAAAGGGCATCAATTATAGTCACTGCTTTCCGTGCATCAGAGTGTTCCTACAAGAGAGAAATCCTATAGGAATGATGGGTGTGGTGAGGGCCTCAGTCAGAGTTCACACCTGCAGACTCATAAGAAAGTCCACACAGGACAGAAACCCTATAAATGTCAGGCGTGTGCTAAGAGTTTCCATCAGAAATTTTCTCCTCCCACTTATGAACTTATTCACACAGAAGAGAAGCCATAGAAGTGTGACAGGTGTGGGAAGGGCTTCAGTCATAGCTTAGATCTTAACATTTGCTACACAGACAGCCCTGGAGAGAAATCCTATAAATGTAATGTGTATAATAAAGGTTTCAGACAGACATTACAACTTCATGACCATCAGGGAGCCCACAATGGAAACAAAACATACAAATGGGAAGCATGTGATAGGGTATATAATCAGAATTCTGGTCTTCATCAGAAAGTCCACACGGGAAAGAAACCGTATCAATGTGAGGTGTGTATCAACGACACAACATACAAATGGGAAGCCTGTGATAGGGTATATAATCAGAATTCTGGTCTTCATCAGAAAGTCCACAGGGGAGAGAAACCGTATCAATGTAAGGTCTTCAGGAGGCCCTCAAATCTTCAAGCCCACCAAAAAATACACACTGGAGAGAAACCATACAAATATGATGTGTGTGATAAGAACTTCAGCTGTAACTGCCTCTTCAAACCCACCCAAGTCCACACTGGAGAAAAACCATACAAATGTGAGACGTGGTAAGGTCTTCAGCTGGAGTTCATGTCTTCAAGGCCATATAGGACAGAAACCCTGCAAGTGTGAAGAGTGTGGGAAAGGCTTCATTTTGAACTCTTATCTTCATGTTCATCAGAGGATCCACATGGGAGAGAAACCCTATAAATGACGCATATGGTGGTAAGCGCTTCATTTGGGCCTCATATTGTAAAGCCCATCAGAGTCCACGCTGCAGAGAAGCCACACAGACATGAAGAGTGTGGGAAAGGCTTTAGTCTGAGTTCAGGTGTCCAACATCATCCAAGTCCATGAAGGTGATAAAACCAATACACGTGATGAGTGTGGTCAAGGTGTCTTCAGAACTTAGACTTCTTTTCATCAG
>PVKY010015011.1:0-10345 GCA_004027775.1 Bradypus variegatus | reverse complement strand
GGGCTCTGGGAGTGGAGTGTCCACCGTGAGTGCTACAGCCCACCTCTGTGTCTTCACACCCCCGTCCCCTCCGCCAGGAATGTTCCTCCCCGACTTCTGAGAGACCCCTCCTTCTTCTCCAGGCCTGTCCTCAAATGTCTCCCTCTCCGTGATTCCTTCCCAGACGGTCCTTCTATCCCCATTCCCTCCTTTATTGTTGTTGTTTTTAATTGGAGCAGTTGTAGGTTCACAGAAAATTTATGCAGAAAGCACAGGGTTCCCATGTAAATGCCACACACAGTTTTCCCTACTATTAACATTTTGCATTAGTGTAGTACCTGTGTCACAGCTAATGAAACATTATTATTGTAATTATATTATTAACTCAAGTCCACATTTTACATTAGGGTTCACTGTTTGTGTTGTACAGTTTTATAGTTTGTTTTTTTTAATTTTTATTCTGGTAATATATATATAATCTAAAATTTCCCCTTTTTGTCACTTTCAAGTATACAATTCATTGGTGTTAATTACATTCACAATGTGGTGCTATCATCACCTCCATCCATTACCAAAACTTTCCCACCAACCCAAAGAGAAACGCATAGCCAACTGAGCATTAACTCCCAGTTACTCAGCCTTACCCATACCCCTGGTAATCTGTATTCTAATTTCTGTCTCTATGAATTTGTATATTGTAGTTATTTCACAATATTTATCCTTTTGTGTCTGGCTTACTTCGTTCAACTTGATGTCTTCAAGTTTCACCCCTATTGTCTCATATTTCAGAACACCATTCATTTTTATGGCTGAATAATATCGCATTGTATGTATAGACCACATTTTGTTTATCAGTTCTTCTGTTGATGGACACTTGGGTTGCTTCTGCCTTTTGGTAATTATGAATAAGGCCACTATAAAAACTGGCGTAGTAAATATCTTGCTTTATTGTTTTCCTTAGCAGGGAACACCCAATGTCCTTTATGTTTTATTTATTTAATTGCTTGTTTTCTGTTTCCCCTTACAAAATGGAAGCTCAGCAAGAACAGGGACCTTGTCTGTTTGTCCCATGCTGTGTTCCCATGGCCTACAACAATAATGGGGACATAGCAGGTGCACCATGAATACTTGCTGAAAGAGCAAATGAATAGACAAACAACTTAAGGCACCTTATTATTTCTAAGCCTCAGCCAACACACCCAAAGAACTATCCCTTTTTGATCTGAAAGTGTGTGCTTCCCCCAACCTGAATTAAGAACACGTCTTTCCTGTGGATCAGGCTCCAAGACCCCAGCTCCCCTTTCTCATGGCTTCAGTGGAAAGCTCTCCCAACAGGTATACCTCTTATCTCAGCCTCAGCAGGATCTTTCCATTCCAGGGGGGGAACGGCTTAGTCAAATCATTCTTATGCCCTCAGTCAAGTTCCCTTGAGAAGGACTTCCTCCCTTATGTTCAAGGAGGTGCATCGTGACATCACTCATCATAATGAGAAGTGGGAAACCACCTGAATAGCCAACAACAGGGGAGGCACTGATGAAATTATGGTGTGGTCATACAATGAAACATCTGTGGTCTTTAAAAACTATGTGTACATCTAGTTTTTCAATTGTTGCATGAAATGGTTTTCATATGACTATAAAGAATGAAGACATATTATTTTACATAAAACAGGTGGTTTTGCTAGCTTCGGGGATAGCCTGGGCAACCCTCCTCTGCAAGCTTCCACACCCCAGCACAGGGCAGCATTCATTCACATCCATCTGCATACACCTTTTTTGCTGGGTTCGTTTCTGAAATTGGGGAAGGGAGACCAGAGGAAGGGCTTACATGGTGCATATTTCCATTCCAGGCCTCCAGACTGCATTTTTGTCTCTGCTTAGAGAACAGAGGACAGAATTATAATACCAATAATGAAAACAGCTATAAGTAATTGAACACTTCCTGGGTACAAGGCATAGAACAGTCCTAAACTCTATGAATGTTATTCAATAAATATTTATTCAGTACCTACTAAGTGCCAGTGAAGAAAATAGCAATCCCATTCTTCTCATGGAGTATTCTAGAGAGGGGTACAAAAGATAATACACACAAAATAAGAAAGTTATATGGTATATTAGAGAGTGATTAGTGCTGGGGCAGAGAATAAAAGAGTACAGAATGGTGAGGGAAATGCAATTGAAAGTCAGATGGTGAAGGCAAAGCCTTAGGGAGAAGGTAAATTTTAATGAAAATTTGAAATTGCTGGGGGAGTTTGTGTTGCTGGAAGAAAAACCAGCCGGTGCCAAGACCCTAAGTTGGTGGCTGGTCTAGTGTGTTTCAGGAAGAGCCAGGGGCTTCCTGTGGCCAATACAGAGTGATTTACGGGGAATGTCTGAAAGAGAGAGGGCCAGAGAGATGGTGGCAATAAAGCCATCATGGGGGGCTGTGTGAACCCCTGTAATGACACTGACCTTTACTCTGGGTGCGATGGGAACTGAGGAGGGTTTTGTGCAGGGGAACAACTTGACTCAGGTTGTTTTCAAGGGATCACTCAGGCTGTTCCATTGCCCCTGTCAGTGAGTGAAAGTGGAAAGAGGGAGATCAGTCAGGGGCCCACTGGAGAATCCAGGTGAGAGATGACGGTAGCTCAGCCCAGGGTGGTAGGAAGAAGACAGATTCTAGAATATATTTTGAAGGAGGTGCCAAAGGATTTCCTGACAGATAGGATTTAGGGTGTTGGGAGAAGCAGATGAGTCAGGCAACTCCAAGTTTTTGACCCAAATGACTGAAAGGATGGAGTTGCCTTCGGCTGAAATGGGGGAAGGCCGCCAGGAGCTTGGGCTTTGGATCATCTGGGCTGTTCCGTCATCCAACTGCTGTACCTGGTACACAGCAGGAAATTCATAATGCCACTGCTATTGTTATGAGATTTGTTAAAGAATTGCCTTTCCTCTATAGAAAGCTTCTTGGAAGTGCCCTGCTTTAGGAACACGAGTCAGTTTCAGCATCACCAAGGCACACACATTTCATTCATCATTTTCCAGTCATCAATTCTTGACGATGAGTGGGTTCATTCTCAGTCTGCTCTCGCTGCAGCTTCATCAGCTGAAGACATTTGTCCCAGACGTGCCAGGCAGCTGTGCATTCAGGATCATCTGGGAGGCCCAAATGGCTCCTGAGGGCTCCCCAGGGAGACAACCTAGAAAGGCTCCCACAACCCAGAGGACTGGCTGACGTGGGAGCAGCAGCCCTGGCAGACCACAGAGCGACCAACACTGCCTGGAGACTCACATCCAGCAGCTCTGCCCTTGCACTGCCCTCCAGGCATTAGAACCCAGGTGCCTTCCTTACAAACGGCAAGCTTAGCAGCAGTTCTGCTTTCTTATTATCTGTTTGATTTATTCATCTCTTGATTCTTGCCCTTAGCCAAACCAGATGGTTTAAACATATGTGATTAGAAAACTGGAAATATGATGTTATTTTAACCAGATAGCAGAAAAATCATGGGCTGAGAATATGGAAATCTGAGTGAGTACTCCAGATTTACCAATTATTGACCATGAGATCTTTGGCCAAAAATAACAAAAACAACAACACAAAACAAAAAAACAACATCACAATAATAATAGGTTTAAGGCCTACCCTGTCCCAGACAACATGCCAAGACATTTACTAGCCTTGCAACTACCTTGTGAGGAAGGAATGCTAGTCATGCCCATCTCCGAGGAGGAGTTGGAGGCTCAGAGAAGAAGCCACCACCTGACGCCCTGCATGGGAAGGGTTGGGGCCATGGCTCCAGCACACGCGTGTCCTCTGCTCCTCACCACTGAGCTCTGTGCTGACTGGCCCGAGCCTCTCGTGCCTCTGTCTCCTGTATTAATCTCAACCAAAGCCATTAGAAATAGTCCACTTGCCATATGCTCCCTAAAAGTCCCAGAAAACTCCTTCTTAATTCTTATTTAATACAATGTGCATTTACCGAAATTCTAGTTCTGTGTGCCAGTGTTTTCAGCCTCAGAAAATGACTACGAAGCTCAGATGCCTCCCCGCCTGTATACTTACTGTCTGGGACTTCAGCCAAAGAATGTCCTTGGGGCTCAGTGAGGGAGAAGCCAGGTATCTCTGCGACTGTTGTGATCATTCTGTTAAGGAACTAGTGCACCCTCATGGAATATGAGGGGAAACATCCTGTTGCCATTAGCCCTCCCAATCCAGTCCCATTAAGGTAAAGGAAAATCATATCAATATCTGCTAATCATAACGTGGATAATGAGAGACAAGGTTCTCAATAATAACAGCCAGTGGAAAAAGGCTGGGGAAAGGGGATCATTCTGTGATCTTCCCCTGCTCTTCCAGCTCCAAGTTTCCAGGAGCGAGCCACAGTCCTGCCTTCCCACCATCTCTGCCATGGATGCTTTGGTCGCACCATCTGACCCAGTGACAGTGCAGATTTAACAGCTATACAGCATCTCGGGGTTACCTGTCCCCTCGTCTCTTTGAAAATTCCTTCTGAGGGTGTTCCTTGGGAGACTCCCACTCTGCCAACTCTGGTGATTTCCTAAGTTAATTTGTAGCAGAACCTCTCCTCTATGCTATGAGAAAGCTCACTGTTTCTTTAAGCATGATCTTCTCAGTGCTCAAATTCTTCCTTTTTCCCCCAAGTCTTGGATAAGAGCACGATTAGAAAGTACAGGGCTGGGTCCATGATGCTACCCGAATGGCCTCCCTCCACCTTCTCCGATTCTGTGCATTTGGACAAGTTATGTAATTTTTGTAAGCCTCAGTTTCCTCTTAGGTCAATAAGGAGATAAACAGACACCACTTCTCACAGTGCTCTGCGGACTGAATCAGATGACAACTGAAAGCCTCTCTGTACAGTGTCTGGAACTCAGTGGGTGCACAGTTCTCAATATTGCACCCTAGGCAACTCCTACTGATGTGTTTGGGTCAGCATGCATGATCAAACCCATTTACTCGTGATTAGTCAACAACAGTGGCTTTTTTAAAGACCTTATCATGTACTATCACTATTCTAAGTACTAGGATACTACAATGGGCAGGTACAGCCCAAATCCTCAGGGAGCTTACATTAGAGTGAGGAAGAAAGAAAATAAGCAAATAAAAAATTAAATATATTGATGAAGCTGATGCAGGCAACAAAGAAGAAAGCACAGCAAGAGACTGCAAGCCCAGAGGCGCTATTTCAGATAGGGGTTGGAGAGGGTCTCTCGACAGAGGTGCTATTGGACCAGAGACTGGATGAAGTCAGGGAGCTGGGGGAACAACTGGGGAAGAAGGTTCCAGGCCTAGAGAACAGCAGGCACAGAGGCTGAAGAGTAGGCCCAGTTCCTTGGTGCAGAACAGGCGGAGGGAGGGGTGGGGCCGACAGACAGGGCCATGTCTCCCATGGGGTTTGGTTCTAAGTGTGGCAAGAAGCCACTGTAAGCCTTTGAGCAAAATCACCTGATTTACATAAAAAAAAATCTCTTTAGCTGCTCTATTGAGAAGAAATAGAAGGGCAAAGGTGATATTGGGGATGTCAGTTTAGGCAACTGTGACAAAGATCCTGGAGAAAGACGATGGTGGCTGGGACCAGGGTGGCATCAGGAGATGAGGAGTAGTCATCACAGTTGGGGTATGTCTTGGAGGTGAATCTGATGACAGATGAATGGAGCCACCGCTTAGGAGCTGGAAACATGAGGGAAGAGCACTGCTGGAGGACCATGGGTTTGTGTTACACACGTGAAGTCTGTGATGCCTTTTAGATATCCCAGTGGAACTGCCAAGTAGCAGGCTGAAGTTCAGAGACGTGGCTGGAGCAAGAGGCGTAGATTTAGGAGCCATCAGGTCTGATGCTGAAAGCCATAGGACTGGGTTAGATCACCTGGGCAGTGATAAAGGGCCCCATAGTCATATTTAATTATTTTATCTGTATATTCCCTAGTTTCCCTAAAAAGAAAAAAATATCTCATGATGCCGTATACATCATCTGCTTCTGCATACCTAACAATGCTCCCCTGACTTAGAATACGTGTATGAAGAAATGATGAATGGAATTCCTGGGTCTAGCATATAGCTAGATTAAAGGTGGGATAATTAGCCCATAAACTCAGTCTTATCATGAGAAAGACATCAGGCTAAGGCCAATTGGAGGACATTCTACAGAATCCTTGCCCAGTACGCATCACAACTGCCAAGGTCATCAAAAACAAGGGAAGTCGGAGAAACTGCCACAGCCAAGAGGAGTCTCAAGGGGCACAATGACTAAATGTAATGTGTCCTGCATGGGATTCTGGGACAAGAAAGGGACATTAGATAAAAACTAAGGAAATCCAAATAAGTTATGGACTTTAGTTAATATTAATACATCAATATTAGTCCATTAATTGTTACAAATATACAATACCAAGGTGAGATGCTATTCATAGTGGAACGGGGTGTGGGGGCATGGGGATTCTCTGTGCTGTCTAAAATTGTTCAAAAAGATCCATTAATTAAAAAAAAAAAGAAAGTGAAAGAAAGTGGGTCATTTGGGAGGCCACTTGAGATTCTACACTATATGGGAGCTGCAATTTTACAAGAGCAAATTAGAAATATTGTGCAAGGCACTTCAGGGTTTAAACAAGACTGCTCAGCTAGACAATGTCAATGGCTTCTGTTCCCATCAAAGTAGACAGAGTCTTCGGTGGACACAGGAAATGTTCCTTATTGGCACTGATCTCTCTATCGCTCCTGTGTTCCTGCGGTACTCAGCTGTGCAATTGCACACCACAGCACCAGTGAATCAAGCCAGCCAAGTCACCTCAGGTCAACAGTCAGCACCATCTGAATTCTAAAACACAGAACGATCATGTGGTTTAGCAAAATAAAGTTGTTCATTTTACCTAAATTACACATGTAAACAGGCTTTATCTCCTTCCAATCCAATCCATTGCCAAATTCTATTAGTTCCACACACAAATAATGTCAAATCTGTCCACATCTCAACATGTCTGTTGCCACCAGTGTCTTACCTGGACAACTACTGGAGCCCCTAAGCTGCCTCTCTGCCTGCCTCTCATGCATCTGCCAGAGCAAGTGTCTTAAATTCTAAACCAGACCATGGCACTCTGTACCTTAAAAGCCTTTGGCGACACCCCATTGCATTAATAACATTTTTATACCCAAGAGGGGTAGAGAAACCCTGCAGGGTCCAACCACAGCTTGCTGACCCCATATCATTCCCCTGAGCACCTGACACCTGGGGTGTCTTATGGGTGCACAGGGACCTTTATTTTTCAACAACAGGGATCTAGTTTGTAGACATGTTCGTGTAATAAGGTCTAAGATCCTAACTGAGTACATGGGCTTGACTGACATTGCTGATTGACTTTGAGAAGAAAGCAAAATTTGAGGAGAGAGTTTGTTTGGCACCATATCTGGAAGACGTGTGGGTCCTGAGCACGATGGCGCCAGCAGCTGCCCGCAGGCTCAGCACTGCCAGGCACCGCGCTGTGACGTTTCTAAGCAATTCATCAGTCTCCGCAGCAGGGCCTGATGTTGATTAAGTAGGAGAGGCAGGGGACGGGTGAAAGACGCACTCGTGCCTTCTCCTTGGCACCTTCTTTTCTCTAGATGCCAGGAAGGTAAGCATCTGCCTGCACAGGTGACACCAACACTGCTCCTCAGCCAAGAGAGGAATGATCGACAGATTGAGGACACTTTATGGGACCTTTCTCTTCTTCATTCTCCATCCACAATATAAAATTTAATATAAGGAGGAATAAATGCAAACCTACATTCAAATGAAGCAGGAAAGAAGCTTTTTAAATGGCATTCATCTGAGAAAGGAAGCATTGCATTAAGAGTTGTTTAATAAATCTTGAATAAAGCTCTTAAGAGCAGAGAGAAGCACCCAGCAGCGCCTTGGGGCCTCCCATGGCAGCCAGGATCCGTCTCCATCGTGTGCCCTTTCCCATCCCCTGGGGTTTACCAGCCTGGAGGGTGAGTGCCGCCTGCCTGACTGTCATATTTTTGATGCCTCATGCCCTCTGCCAAGGCCAGAAACAAAAGGCATGAAGTTATATTTTCATGTACTTATCTGGCTAGCCAACAACTGTTTATTCAACACCCACTGGCTGGCAGACACTGAGCACAGCAGCCAGCCAGGCAGGTCTAGACCCTGCATTCATGGTGCTTAAATTCTTCTGTGGAGTACAGAAAGGAAAAAGAATCCTAATATTTATATCCCCAAGCTATGAAGAAAGCCTAAAAGGTAGCAAAAAAGAACCTGAGTCAAGAACCTGAGTGGGGAAAGCCCATTAGACGAGCAAAAAAAAAAAAGTTGTACGGGGCTGGAGTCACCTCTAGAGACTTCAGTTATCGCAGATTTCCCAAATTGGTGATATCCAAGTTACCTGATTGGAATGTGCCCATCTGTTGGAATGGGGAGGCGTGTCTCTGCCCTGCGGTGGGAAATGGCGACAGCTTGTGGGGACATGCATTCCACCAGGCAGTCACCCTGATAAACACAAGGGAAGAGGCAGGCTACCGAGGGTGGTGCTGGGTGGCCTCGTCCTAACCAGCACTGAGCAGGGACGGTAGAGGAGGGCAGTAAGGCGCATGCCAAATGCTTCTCCAGGCAGTATTCATCACACCAGTCAAAAATGTACTCCCTAATTTGATAATAGTGTGTGTTATTGTGACATGTTCCGGCTTTGATAATTATACAACGTTTACATAAGGTAACACCCTTTAGCTTTATTATCGCTTTTGATTTGCAAACATTTCTCAGGTCCTTTTCCAACAATTTTACGACATGTGCACAGCAAATTCCTTCCTGTGCGTTTCTTTTCAATTTCTCTCTTTAATTTTTAAATTCAGGACAAGGAGCATATGGGCATTTTTAGAACCAGAAACAGGCATGATGCCGAGAATGAAAAGCCTGCCTGATGCAGTAGTGAAACAAATTCCATTTGGGGTTATTTTTAACCAGGCCATATTATAATTGGAAATCCATTCCTTCTTCTTTTTTCAAGAACGATGTGCCTTTTAGAACATGGAGTACAAGAATTAAGAAAACCCATCTGTGCTGGATACAAGCATTGGCTCCTGCCCTTCAGTCAATGCTGAGGTCCTTGGGGCTCTGTGAAATGGTTTACTCCTTGTTGCCTGCAGTGCTCTGAGGCTCTGGGTTTCCTGCTCAGCCATGGGTGGGAGGCAGACGGCACATCCTGCTGCTTCTGTCTGCCGTCCGGCACAGGGATGAGGCAGGAGAACATGCAGGTGAAGAAGGCCTCCCCTCAGTGCCACTTTCTGATCTCTGCATGTTCCTGCCGGCCCCAGCTCAGTGGCGTGGAATGGACTAACAGGTTGTAAAGTGGAAGCAGAAAAAGAGATGGTTTCATTGGCATCAAATATGATGATTGATGTGAGGATGTTTTGCATGTTAGAAATTTGTGTTGCACTTAGTATAATACGAGTTAATGTTAAGCTGAGTTTTTAAACTCTTTCATCTGTTAGCAATGCTTTAGATTTCAGGAAACTGAAAATTCAACCTAAAGTTGATTTAAACAAACAAAAGGGGATTATTGGTTTTCCCAGAAGATCTGCAAAAGCTTTCACAGTGTCTCATAAAGTGAGAAAGGGGCCAGGAAGTTTCCAGAAACCTTGAGAACAGAAAGGACCCTCTAAAAATGTTTGCTTTGTACTTTTCCAGCAGCTTTACCTATGCTCTCTCATATAATATTCATAGCAAAACTTTGAGATAGACATTACAAGCCCTTTTTATTTGCTTTTAATTAAGCTTTATTTATTATAAGGCCCACATGCACATGCATGGATGGGTTAAGGGAGGAGGAAAGCAGCAGCTCCCTGCCTTACACATCCCTGCCCCAAACTCTGCCCTGGGGCAAAAATTGTAAATAACCTTTTATTTCTTCTGGTATTTATCTCCTTTTCTATAAATGCTGTGCAGGTACTATACCGCCATGCCTTGATTTATCCAATTAAATGAAATAGACCCAATTCCTGTAGTGGGAGATTTGGCTTTAGATCTGTGATATTTCTCTCTCTCTCTCTCCCTCACTTCCCCTCTTCCAGGCCTCCCAATCCATTTGAAATAACATTTTTTTGAGCAAATCATTATTTACTCTTTACAGTATCATGTATATATATTGTTCATATTGTTCCTTCTGAGTTGTGTGGTTACTTTCCCTTTTATAAATATTTTTTCTAATTTTAATAAATGAATCATAAACTGATTCCTTTGTTTCCTATGCACTTATCACTAATTATTCTCAAGATCTCCAAAAGAATAATAAAATATTTTATAGTGCTTGTTTCCAGAGTCAAGTTTATTAGGAAATCTAATAGTTCCACTGGTTTTGCACCCCCCCACCCCCCCAAG
>PVKY010015010.1:0-10350 GCA_004027775.1 Bradypus variegatus | reverse complement strand
GGGAACCCCTACTCTTATTGGCTCTTCTTTTCCGCAATCCCCGCCTCCTGCCGTGCCAGCTCAGCCTCTCCCGACCGCGGGAGCGCGACCGACTCCCCAGAGCGGCCTGTGATTGGTGGATGTCGGGTTAGACTGGGCTGTAACCCACCCCACGCTTGCTAGCAGGCTGGAGCCTCGGTCAGCTTTGGCTCCTTCCTCCGGTCGGTGACCAACTCTTGGCGTAGTGAAGATACTGCTCGCCCCCTCGGTTCCCCTCCAGCCTCTCTTTCTCTACGAGACCGAGCCCCGCGGGTGGCAGGCGGAGGAAGAGCAAATAAAGGAGGACTACAGAGAAGAAAAGACCAGGCTGGGTCTGGGGGGTGTCTGCAGTGCCAGAAAGAGGTGGCAGCTGTAGCTGCGACCACGGCCGCGCGGGACGTGAGGTCCGAGAGCACCCGGCGGCGGCGGCGGCGGCGGCCGCTCCAGCAACTCGCGCCGGGGCCGTTAGTCAGCAGAACGGGACTTCGTGCCGACGAGCAGGACCCGCACGAGGCGAGACTCCGGAGCGCAAGCCGGGCCCCCTCGGGCGCCGCCGTCCTTCCTGGTCCGGGCGCCAGGGACTGCAGCCGTCGTCCCTCTCCTCGGCCGGGCCCGTCCGCGGGCGGGGAGAGTCGGGCGGCGGCGGGAGCGCGGATCGCGCCCTCTGGAGGACACAGTGCCGGCAAAGGTTCCCTCCCGGCCCTTTCTTCCTGGCGCCTCCGCTGCGGCTCCTCAGGTGCAGGTGCGAGGGACCGCGGGGGGCCGGGGCCACCGCGGCCGGGCTGGCTCGGGGAGGGGGCGCTAGGCCGGGAGCCGCAGCGCGGGAGGGACGAGCCCGGGCGGGGGGAGGGGAGCGGGAGGCGTCTTTGTTGTTGGCGACCGGGAGCCTCTCGTCACCGGGAAAGGAGGGGAAGCCTCCTGCGATCGGGTCTGTAATTTTGAGAGGATTCTCTGCTGGTTGGTTCATTGAAGGGGAAAGGCAGGAGGGTATCAGCGTTGGGACAGGCTACAGCAATCTGGGGAGGGACTGTAAACTAGGGGAAGTCTTGGGTCTTCCTTGCAAGGAAGGGTCTCATTTCACTTCCTTTGCTTTTCTCCCAATGTACAGAAAGATGGGGGGTCAGGTTCACGTTCCCATTCCCCTCCCTGGCTCACTGTGAGATTCGCAGGTGCCTGACAGCGTTCTCCTGAATGTCCTCATCTCTGCCTGCCTTGTTTTTAGATTGAATCAGCACCGTGCTTGATCTATGAATTTTGGTCGGGCAGTCGTAGAGTTCTTTTTCTTTGAAGGGTTGAACTTGATTCTGTTTTAAAACTCTAGGGTAGGCTCATCAGGAATAGCTTCTGGAATGGAAAATTAGAGTTTTTGTATGAAAAAATTTTAAACCTTGAAACAAGAAAGTTCTGTCAAATTGGATTGTACTGTATGGATGGCTTTTGTGTGGAAGAGAGAATTTAAACCCTAGGTTCTTTTCTTTAAAAAAAAAGAAAAAAAAAAGAAAAAATGCATAGCTTTGATCCCTGGCGAAATTTCTGCCAACTCCAGAATGCACACAAGTTTTTTAAACGATTTAAGTCAGTGTGAGGTGGATTTGGTAAGTGAAAGGATGAATAACGGAATACTGAGTGGGTGACATTTAGATTTTTTCTGTTAGTATATGAAGGGTATTCCTGTTCAATACTTTTGTAATATATAATGCTTGATCATTAGATGATTCATTGTTTTGGGTTTGTTTTTTTTTCCGAGTCTCCAATAAAAGGACTATTGAAGATGTGTCAACATTTGAAACTGCCTGATTAGTCTGATTAGAAAGTCAGGTACATGTAATCACATTTACCTGTTTACATTAGCAGGGAGATTTACAATAAAATGAACTGATCACATGAAGAGTTTATCCCTTTATATGTTTATAAAAAACTCAGTTGAATGACATTTGTGCTATTTAACCATAGCCAATATTTTTATAATTATTATGAATGCCTGTGTTCTAATTTGGTACTGCCCAACTTGTTGTATTTTTATTTTGTGAGTAGGAGTAGTGGCATTACTTAAATATAGTGGAGGTAACCATATTTCAACTTTTCAGAGAAAGAAAATCCCTTTTTTAAGGGATTCTGTTTGGAGATCCAGAAGGAAGTAACTAGCACCCTCACCCTTATTTCAACCTCTCTTCTCTCTTATTCCTACATTAATAAGGTTAATTGGCAAAGATAGGATTAGATTTTTAGCAGTTTAGGTAGTTGTAATTTTGTACCTTGGTGTGCAGAACTCTAATTGATAAGTGACTTGTTTCCTTGAGTATATTTGCCCATTTTGAAATTTGTGTGAAATGACAGCTGACAAAGAACTTTCTATTTCCTGTGACAAACAGAATTACCATAAAGCATCTTTGCAGAATAAGGTCTTTCGTAGCTTAATGAACACAGAAGAACTAGGCGATTAGTGTCTGCTCCAAGTTCTGTCACTAAATTGTACAACTCTAGGCAAGCTATCCCACGTTTGAGTCAGCTTCTCCATCTGTAACATAGGGCTAATAATGCATGCGGCCTGCTCATATTATAGGTAAATGGCAAACAGTTCCTCTGGTTATGACATTGATTTAAGTTAGTTAGATAAGAGTACTTTTTAATGTTCTGCTCTTATTTTGTTTTGGTGTTAGAAATTTCAGTTTCTTGATGAAGAATTAATATAAAGAAACATGGTTACATTAAGGAGAATTCCTGTCCCTATGCCATCATTTAGGAATTGATAAACTCCCCCATGTTAAGATTGGTGTTATATTTTTAGAATCAGTGATGACAAGAAAATAGTAAATGACAAATTGACCTGGTTGGTTTATTTACTGGTATATCATTTCTAACATATCCAAGGTCTTGCTCCTAATTTTCAAAAATTACTCCTACCTTTACTACCGTTAACAGCTTCTCACATACATTGCTCCAGTTGCCTTTCAAATCTAGCCTTGTGAATTAGAAAGTATTTTTAAAACTTTTTTTTGCAGATTAAACCCACATAGAGAAGTTAATTGCCTCAAGCTACAAAATTAATAAACAGACCCCAGACTTTTACCTGGGCCTAAATCTTTTGCTTTTTAGCAGTTTTTCCAAAATACCAGTCTATATCCAAAAGCTTTTGCTCGTCCACATGAAAAGAGAAATAATATAACAATATAAGTTTCAGTGACAGACAGTATAATGAACATCCATGTACTCATCATCCTTCTGCAGAAACAAAACTACAAATGAAAACAAAGCTTCCTTTGTACCTTGAACCCCACTTAAATCCCATTGCCTCTTTTCCCCACTCCTAAGCAGTAACGCAAAATTGTCATGCATCCTTCCAATCTATTTGTTTATGATTTACTACATGGTTTATATCCATGAACATTACTTAGTTTTGTTTTGATTGTTTTAAGACTACTTAAAGATAATGTTTGTATCTTTCTGTAGCTTGCTTTTAACTTAAAGCTGTCCTATATGATTTGTGTGCACATAAAAGTCTAAGAAGCACTGCTAAAAGAAATAGTAGTCATCACATACTTTTGCACCAATGGGTACTATCTCTGTGGATTGTGAATATAACAGTTATTGATGCAGATTGAGGCAGGTGTGCTTGATTGGCAGTTCATATACTAAGAGTGACACTTGGTGATAGATGATTTTCTGATATAAAAACTATTCTTAGTAAAGTTTGAACAAAAAGAAAAGTACAAGTGTTACAGCTCTTTTAGAATTTGTCTAGCAGGTTTTCTGGCTTTAGCAGGAAAACCCTTACAAAAAAAAAAAAAGAAGAAAGAAAAGTACAGTCTTCCCTCTTTACACAATGCTTGCATTCTTAAAAATCTTCATCTATGTTAAAACAGTATAAAAATATTTTATTAGGTCCTGTATAATTATGACCTTAGTCACGTGCCTCTCCCTCACATGAATGTCCCGCAGAATATTCAAAAGTCATGGGTCATGGGACAGCATACCTTTATGCAAGAACAGTGTCTGGCATCCCTGATCTCTGTTCGGTAGTGCCCCCCCCCATTCATTATAACAACCAAAAGCCCTCACTGAGAACGAATGCCCCAAGGTAGGAATCTAATAGTAGATTGCTAGACCTTAGGGTATGAGTGTCTTCAATTTTATTAGATAACTGCCAGTTTTCTCTCCAAAGCGATTGTACCAGTAATGGATGACAGGATCTATTTTTCTATGTTTCAAATACTTCTGACTTCTCAAGTTTTTCAATCTGAAAAATTTGAAATAGTACATCAATTTAGCTTTAATTTGAATCTCCCCAATGACTTGTGTTGGTCAAGAATACTTTCACTTATTTGGCCATTCATATGCCTTTTCTGTGAGTTGCCTATGTGGTTTTTCTAGAAGATTGTTTACCTTTTTCTTATCAGTTTGTAAATACTTTTTATATACTTTAAAACCCTTGGTAGACTTTAGAGAAATACCTTCTTCCAATGTTTACCATGCCTTTTCACTTTGAATCTAAACTTCATAAAAATGACTGTCCTTTGTATTGAAATTGTCATTTTTTATGTTAATATGCTTGGATGAAATTATAATGATAGTAGGTTGTATTTAATTTTTAATATTCCCTTATTGCAAAATTAAAATTTGACAACTGTCATTTCAACATATTTTTTTTAATAGAACTCGTTTTTTAAATCCATAATGTTTGAAAACTACTGCTTTGGAGTAGTCTGGTTCCTAGGTTTCATCTGTGCTTCACGTTCAGCCTGTAAAGTATCTTAGAAAGTGAGCAGGCACTCTTCAAATACTGATTATTGATCAGCCTCTGCATCCTCCATGTTTCAGTTTGTTTTATGTGTTTTTTTCATTACTTTTTCTGGCTAGAATGTTTTTGGTGATATTTGTGATACTTTTTAAGTAATTTTTGGTATTTTATTGATAACTTTTTTTTAGCAGAATAGAATTTCAGACTAAATTTAAATATTCAGATGTAAACCTGGGTTAGATATAGGGCTTATTTTTATTTTCCCAGGAGTTAAAAGTGACAATAGTTAAACTTGCATACAGCTAAAGAGAAGGGAGAAAGGAAAAATGTGCCAATGTCTACTGTGTACCATTCACAATTCTAGTAACTGGGGTACATCAGTGAACAAAATAAGCAAAGACCACCACCTTCCTAGAGCTTGCTGCCTAGCAAGGAACCATGGGCAAAATTCACAATAAATAAAATATCCACTATGTTAGAGAGTAGTAAATACTTTGGGATAAAAGTAGAGAAGGGTAAGGGAAATTGAAGGAGGCAGTTTTTCCTCTTACACAGGATGGTCAGGGAAGGGCTTATTGAGAGAACATGAGAAAGAACAGAGATAATGAAATCAGTGAGGGTTTTAAATCCTGGTAGAGTGGATAGAATATAGTCTTTAAATTAAACCTACATTCTTTGCTTTTCCACTTATAAATTGGATGAAATGCAGATAAGTTGGTTAACTTAACATGAAGCTAATTATATATATCGTTATTTGATAAATGTTTATTTCACCCATTCTAAATATTGATGAAAAGAAACAGTGCATTGTATATTTCATCAATATATAGTTACCTTTTTAAATTTGAAAATAACATCATGCATATTTGTTGAGAAAGTGTTTAGTATTTATAGAGTGTCTTTATGTTAGAGCTTCAGCTTGTATTATAAGTATTAGCTCATTAATCACTACGCATCATCATGGTGATATGGGCATTGAATATTTGTCACCTTGCACTTGGAGGAATTGAAGCTGCTAAATCACATAAAGTAGCACAAAGTCAAGGAGAATTTGGATCAAATCTGATTATATTTGATTATGTTTTTTTCCCTTTCCTGATTTTTTTTCCTGCAGCAATATTGGTAAAATTGATTCTGTTTAAAAGTATAAAAACATGTAGCTTATGTTACATTGTTACATCACAGTCTTTGGAAATCATTAGGAAACAGGCAGTTAATATTTTAGTTATGACTTTTCAGTTTCCTCCCATGAACCTTCTCATACAGTGGTTAAATGGGTGATATTAGAATTGACAATAAGTTTTAGAGGTCTTTACCCTTAAAAATACATACAGCTAAGAAGTATTTTTTATTATGGCTAGATTAGAGTAGTTAAGATTTGTTTTGAAAATGTAGTCACATTAAAAGAATGGGATTAAGAAAATAAGTGTATGTTTAATGTGGGTTAGATTGAAGAAGGGAGGGGATTGAAATAATTTTATTAAAACTTGGTGTAGCTTTTTAGGTTTTATTGTGTTGGAATAGCTAGAAGTAAATACCTGAAACTACCAAACTCCAACCCAGTAACCCTGACTCTTGAAGACGATTGTAGAACAATGTAGATTACAAGGGGTGACAGTGTGATTGTGAAAACCCTGTGGATCTCACTCCCTTTATCCAGTGTATGGATGGATGAGTAGAAACATGGGGACAAAAACTAAATGAAAAATAGGGTGGGGTGGGGGGTTCTTTAGGTGTTCTTTTTAGTTTTATTTTTTATTCTTACTCTGATTCTGGTATAAGGAAAATGTTCAAAAATAGATTGATGTGATGAGTGCACAACTATATGATGGTGCTGTGAACAGTTGATTGATGTAATAAGCTTTTCCAAAAAGTGCCATCTGCAGACTATGCAGAAAGTGGCCTCAATATTTTGTTTCTGGTTAGAATCCTGCTTTGTGTACTGATAAGTTTTCACCCTAGCTCTGCCATCCTCACCTTCAGAAGTAAAAATTTTCTCTGCACCTCAAAGAAAATGATGCCATTTGGTAACTTGTGTTGGCAAGTCTATAATATACTGAAGCACTACAGTTTATATTTTGTTCAGAGCTTTTTAGCAGAGCTCATGTCTCTTTTGTTAAGTCAAGATTTAGGGCAGTAAAGGCAATAGTGAGGAGGGTTTCTTGGGTTTTTTTTTGTAACATGTAAAGGGTATTCTGATGTAAACCCCTGGGGGTAGTGGCTTTCGTTTTTTTGTTTGTCAGAATCCATAAGAAAAGACTTTTTGCATAAAGACTTAATACATGTATATGCACATACACAAAAACAAAAGTTATACCAAAGAGATTATCTAAATCAGGCAGCATGGGCATGGCTCAGGGTAGAATTTTGCCAAGAAAAGAAGTAAAGCTTTAACAGAGACTGGTACAGAAACCTGTAAAAGTTAATGTTTTATTTATTTGTAGGGGGGTGGGTGAGTTGGGGAGAATTTTACCAATAGAGAAGGAACAATATATAGAAGCAATTAACAAACATGTCTCTTTTTGAGAAACAGCATCTTCAGTAGAATGAATGAGTGGTGAAATGCATAGAAATAAGGCTAGAGGCCAGAAAGGGGGAAGGGGGGCGGATTATGTATGGCTGCTAAGGAATTTAGATTTATTCAAGAGGGTTTATAAGGGTCTTTAAAATTTTTTAAACAAGAAAGTGACATTACCTTGCTGTAGTGTGTGGAGTCAAGGTTTGAGGGGTATAAAATAGATATTGGTGAGTGAATTTATAATCGTAAATGAAGACTAGCTGAGCAGATGTGGCTGGGGGGATGGAGGGAAATGTATAGGAGATAGGCCTTAAATGAATGAGAAGAATAAAGAGGGGAATATTTGGGGTCTAAAGCTTAAGGGGGAAAGGTCTGTGCTAGAGATTAGGTTTGGACCTCAGTGTTTAAGTGGTAGTTAAAGTCTTGGGTATGGGTAAGAGAAAAAGGTAAGAAGAAGACAAAGTACTAACAAAGTGGTCCTTAAAGCTCTGGGTTTGGGTGAGAGAAGAAAAGAGGATGACAAAAGGATAATCTGTGAAAAAATAAATAACTTTGAATAGACCATCAGAAAAACCAAGTTTGGAGATTAGTTTCAGGAAGGAAAGAATGTGTAGTCATCATGTAAATTGAAGAGTAAAAATATCTATTGTACATTATAAGAGGCTATCAGTGATTCTAAACAGATAACAAGTTACTGATGTTAGATCACATTCATTTGGGGCCTTATGGAGACAATATTGGGATGTGAGAAGTAAAGAAGCTTGATTCTCAAGAACACTCAGATGGTAGTTAGAATCTCAATATGGATACACATACTTTTTTTTTAAAGAGGAAAGTCTTGAGTATGTTTATACGCTGAAGGGATGGAACCAGCAATGTGGGAAAGGCTGAAGATACTAAAAATAGTGGGAATAACTGATTAGGTGGGTCACTGAAGAAGCTAGAGATAAGGAACCCTCAGAATAAGCATGGAGGAATTATCATCATGAGGGAAAAGGGGATCAGGATTTGATTAGCTGACTTTTAGGGCCCAGAAAGATGTTATTAAATACATACCTGTTACAAGTTAAACAATATATTTTTGTTCGTTTAGTATGCCAGGAATTTACATTTAATCCTTCTTTCGACTCTGCACAGTTTACAAATGAGACAGTTGAGGCTAAGAGAAATACTTTGCCTCAAGCCACAGATGTACTACACAATACTGTGATTGAATGCATTTATGTCTAGTTCTTAAGCCCAGTAGGATTAAAATTCTTATTTCATGGAACCAGTTAAATTTCAAAATAGATAAGAGGCTACCAATTTTAGGTTTGTCCAGTAAAAACAGTTCAAAAAAATAAAACCTAATGCCTACTATCATTGTTTTATTTTATTTTTTTGACAAAGGAAATACATTTTCACACTAGAAAAGTAGGAAGAACATGTCAGAATAGAAGGCAGTAATTTAAATTAAATTTATTATATTCACTACATTTGTCCTTAGCTTTTCTCATTTTGCCAAAGAATGGTAAAAATTTTATGACAGACCAGCACCAGTCCTAGAATCATCCTTGCCAGGAAATAAACATGAAGTAACTTTATATACAAAAATATAGTACAGTATTACATCTTATAACAACCTTCAGGTATTGTGTTCAATAGAACTAAAAATTGTATTTTTTCTCATTTTAGAAATTTCTTTTATGTCTTCTTGCTGTAAATTGATTTCTATGAGTTCTGCTTATGACCAAACTTCTAAGAAATTAATAATTAACAGGAGCACCTCTGAGAAATATATAGCACTAACTCATGAATTATTTTCTCTTGTTAATTTAGATACTTTGGTTATTGTTTCTTATGGCTTAAGAAATTGCTGAATGCCACTGTAAATATTTTCAGAAATAAGAAATCAGCTTTCTGTAGCAGTATTTTTGTACCGCTGCTTACTATCCTGCCCTCTCCTTGTTTTGGACTATTTATGCTATATGCTTAAACACATTTGCTTATTAACCAACTATAACAGTACGTCTTTAACTTACATGTGTAACTCATTGTTTTAGAGTTCCTACTTAGGAAGGACTGAGCTAGCTCCATGTTCTGTTTAATTCTGAAGCTCTGCTTATGCTTGTGGAAGGTAATGAGAATAATAAAGGAAAAGTCAATATTCAAGGGCTTACAGCCACCATTATTGCCAGCATTCACCTTCACTAACTCCTGGGGAATGTGGAGATAGTTCCTAGAGCATGTACTAGTATCTCTGATGTTGTTGTTGAAGTGGAAAAGGGAAGAACTTGGGTTCTTGCCATCTGAGTATTGCAGAGACTGGATGTTCTACTTGCAGGTTTGAGAGAGGAAAAGCTCCTCCAGCTGAAGGTCTGCAGCAACTGCAATTGACCACCCTGACTTAAAAAACAAGGCAAGCCCTTTTGAAAGCAAAATTGCTACTTTTATGAAGTTGTTAAGGTATTGCTGCCTTATCACCTAAGGACATGCTGTACCTGGGGTTACAGAAGCAAATCACTTGCTTATTTTAAATGGCTCCAATCAATTCAGAATAAACGCTTCAGGGATGTAAGGTATTCCCAATAGCACACATTTCAAGAAGCATATTACATCATCTCAAAAGAAACTCTCAAACATGAGATAATGTTCAGTTTTTGCCAATATAAAGTTTAAATTACCTCAGAATAATTCATGATTCACAGGCTCTCTAAAATACCTCCCAAATTAATTATTTGGGAAGAATGTCAACACTTTTGTTTTTGTTTTCTGGGGCCACCATCCAAATGACCCTTTAGGAAAAGAGATTTTCCAGCTTTGTCAGGTACTGCTTATGATATGAGCTATTACAGCTTTCTAATCAAGAAATTGATTTGTTATGTTGCAAGGAATGGCCATTAAGCAGGTAAAGTGTGTCTCCAGTTAACAAATTGAAGGTTATACATGTGGTAATTATCCTCAACTTAATGGTCTGTTGATTCAACTGTCTTTCGTAGGGATTTTAGGATTTATTTTTTTTAATGCATAGAATCCAATATAAATAGAAACATGATTTGTTAATTACCCCAGTTTACAGAGAGATCCAAGCCATAAA
>PVKY010015009.1:0-10346 GCA_004027775.1 Bradypus variegatus | reverse complement strand
CTTGACCTAAGAAAACTGAAAGCCCTGTTGGTTACAGAAAAGCACCAGAAGTTTAATGCTAACCCAGGAGCTAGTACTTGAATAAATGATCTAAAAATCTTTATACTAACATGCTAAATTGGAGTTCAAAGAGTTCTTTCCTTTCCCCTCTCCTCTTACTAACATATAATTTTCCTGTTCACAAGTACCCTAGAAGATAGAATAAATGTTATCAAAATCTTCTGAATTTTATATTTAGAATTTAAGCCTTAAAATGCATTTTGTAGGGTTAGAGTGGGAAGCAGTTCTGTGAAGTATGAAATTCATCCAAAGGTAACGGGTAAGGCAATCAAAGTTGCTTAACTATGACTGGGAAACAAATCCTCCAAATCTGATTGCATAAATTTGGAATTCCAATTCATCTCAGTAACACTATTATGTAACATTCTCCTGAAGTAAGAAATTAAAAATTATAAATGTCACTATATAGGCAGAGTGGCAAATATGAGATGATGAAACAGCTCTAGGGCTTCCCCTATGCTCACTCCTTAATAAAGAAATCATGCTCCTTAATGGCTAAGGAATGACTGAACTAGTAGTAGTAGGTGAGAGGAAAGACAATCAGAAATATCCTCATCATGCATACCATGATCCTATTTACTTTTAGTGAAGAGACAAATCATTTATTAATAACGTTTTTGATGAGCACAGATGTACAATGTAAAAAATAAATATTAAACAACAGATTCAACATGAACATGATAAAAATACCATAGCAAAAGCAACATTTATACAACTTATACAACTGTAGTGCCATTAGTAAGAGCTTTTAACTCTGTATTAAGCTTTCAAAACACAGAACTTTATAATTCCATTACGGGGTCACAGCATTCTATATATTGGACAAATCTGACTTAATTTCCTAGCTACAAAGTATAGCTCAAGCTCAAAAGAAATACATTAGTTCTAAAAATTAACTTGAGAGACCATTTAATAGTAACTTGGATGACTCAATAAATCCTCAGAGGAGTCTTACATCCACCTACATTCAGATAACTATAGTCAGCTATCTTCAGTATTATAAAACAAATACTCAGAATCTGAGATGAGCCAAAATGAAAGACAAAAGATTATGCAGCCCTCTAGGAGTGAGGAAGAAATTGTTCCACTCTCAGTCATAGACATTCGGCATTTAGATAGGATCAGTTTAACTTAACCTTGTACATATGGTTTTCATTCTGCTAGTTGGGAGGTATAGTGAAAATCGCTATTTCATTCACATTTTGTTCTCTGACACATAAACTTAAGGGTCTCTATTTTCTACCTGTCTCTATATACTACACATAACACACAGAGTTATTCACACTTGCACACATACAACACATTCATGGGCACTTGCATGTGCTTAACATATATCTTCATTTAACAATATAATTTCTATTTCGAATGTTCCAGTTTCAGTACACTTAGCTTGCAAAGTGAGGTGATAGCTACCTCCCTACAATTTTCAACAGTCTTGACAAGGTCTTCTTGATTCAGTTAGAATCAACATAACTTAGAACTCAGTACTTTGCTAAATTTTCCATTCTAGTGGCTGAGAAGAGTGACCTTTTCCTACACTTGAACTATCTGGCAGCAGAGCCTGAAGTGGCCTGCCACAAATAAGACATTTGTCTGTAATTTCATGCTTTATTCATGAGAATTTTCCATTTATTGATATAATAGTTATGTTAATACAAAATTTTTCCAACAGTTTCCACTTAATGGTAAGCCACATATAGACAATAATATACACAAAGCATTTATCTATAACATTGGTGATAGGGCTGAAATAATTATGGCCCATTATCTTGTGTTCTTCAAAATGCAGAAACATGATCCTCTAGAACTAAATGATTTCCTCAAAATCAAACTGTTGTTCATGACTTTAAATAACATTTTTCTTAACTGCCTTATTCTTAAGGATAATTTTTAGCTTCCAAGTTTGATATTTACTTGTAATTCTTTGATTAAAATCCCAACACCCACTAATCAGCAATGCTAAACTTTCAAGTATGAATAAGCACAGATATCTGCATGACATGTTGAGGCACCATACCAGGTAACCTGACCTCCTTTGAATACTGAACAATAGCAGAAAATTCTTCAGTTTGCTGAGTCTAGTATAAATAGAAATGTCTATGACTGAGGACTATGGAATTAGACAGTCAGACTCTAAGATGAATGCTGTAAGTTTTAATTTTTTTTTCCTGCAGGGTAGGATAGTTAATTTAACTTTAAGAAGAAATCAAAAGAATGAACTAAAATATTAGTCAAATGTTTATAACTATTAAATAAAATAGAACAAAATAATGGACAATGTCACTTGACACTGAGAAAAGAATATCATCTTTTTCTCCCTCTTCCCTCCCACTTCTTTCAACTATCTCCCCCTGCTTTCACCATAATAAAGTGATGGAATTACATCCTTGGGAATTAGAAAATGGAAAACCCACCCAACTTTAAAATAAGGGGAAAATGATTTTGGTGATTAGACAGCTTAATTTAACCTGGGAACACGCAGTAACAAATTAAACACTTAGTAACAACTAGAAGAGCATAAAATACTGGAAAACAACCATAACACAGTATCTGAAGAGCCAAATATGCCACCTGAGCTTAATATCTTGCTCTGATTGAATGACAGGTCATATTATCAAGTGAGAAGTGAATGGTGTAGTACATTTTGATGTTGTATACCTTTTCTATCCATTCCACAATTCAGTAGGTCTAAGAAGAAAGTAATTTAATAGTTGATTTCTATGCTAAACCAGTGGCTGTTCAAACCTGTTTCTGAACTGGTCAATGTCTTTATGGTTGACTGATAGGATTCTTGACCTCCTTTATGTTTTCATTCCATTTCATCAGGTCCCTCATATCTCTAAATTAAAAAAAAAAATGTTTCCTTAGTTTTCTGTCCAACTTGTTGACTTTTCTTTTCCCTAAAGATCTTAAATGACTTGTTCCAGCGACATAGTGTTTCACTGGGACAAGAGGAAATTTTGAGAGGGGAAGAGGGAAGGTTTAGTGAATTAATTAAAAGAAGTTTTTTAGAGAGGATTGTAAGTATCTGACTGGTGTTTAAAATATAAGCACTCATAAAAACACTTGAAACTTGAAAAGCATGGTGAGAGAAGGGAGATAATATAAAGAAGACCAAGTGTGTAGGGTCAAAATATGAACCAATTTCAAGGAAAGATGTCTCTGTGTCATGAGATCAGCCAGCTGAGTACATGATGGCATTAGGAGCGTACAGTGGAAACAGACCCTAGGTGGAAAGGAAGCCAAATATCTGGCCTGTAATAGAGGATCAGGCAAGGGACAATACTATGCTGAATTCAGCTGCCTATGGGACCAGGATAGCTATCTGCCTCATTATGTAATTAACACCTCTCATCTCCCAACCTCTGCCACCACGTAAAAAAGTAATTTAGGTATTTTAGAAGGAAAAAAATTTGTATGATCTTAGCTATTTTTCTAAGTCTAAAAACTGGGCGAAATAATCGGGGACCCTCCCAGGCTAGAGAGGGAAGAGTCCTTAGACTGTTATTGGTACACGTACATCAAGAAGGAAATGAGGACAAGCCACCTCCCCCAACCTCCCATTCAGCAATTTCAACACAAGGCAGTCATACCCTTTTGTTCCCACTCTTACCTTAGGGTACTCTGGAATATTTAGGGGAGATACCTACATTATGAAAAAATTAGTCCTGCTATAACTGACAATTTTATAACAACAACAACAAAAAGAACAAAAACAGGGAAGAATATTAAGATATATTCACCAAGCCAAGGCTGTAATCAAAAATTTACTTATCTTAATAACTGAATAAAATACAACCAAAAAATAGCCCTGGAGTTTCAGGAGACATGAAAGCAGTGCACTGAAATGGAAAGACCTTTGGCACTGAGTCAAGAAGTTCTGGTCCTAGTTTTCAGTCAGATCTGGTATAAATCCTTAGCTTTCTTGGGGCCATTTTCCCTATCAAATAAAACAAAAAAAGTATAGATGGTGGAAATCTAAAAGTTTTTCAATCTTAAAAATTTAGATCTTCTTCCCAAAACTTCAATCATTTAGTAGAAAAGCTTTCACATTTAGGAGCTAAGGTAGCATGGCAAAAACACAAGAGGTTTGGAGTTAGCAGACCTGGGTTTGAATCTTATCTCTGCTCCTTCCCAGTCTTATTTCTTTGTATGTATGATAATAATATATGCCTTATCTACCTCATAAGATAGGTATGAGAAAATACATAGTATATAAAGTACTTGTTAATTATAAAAGTCCCTATTATCATATTTACTTATGCATCCTGCACTGCCCAATAATTTTTAGACATTGTAGAATGTGTTTCAGAGACCTTTTGGTATTAGAGAGGATGCAGCTATTTACAATTTAGGAGTGTTTGTTTCCTCAGTTGTTGATTTGCTAACAGCCCCAAGAGTTGGACAGCTCAGGTTCCTATGGACTGAGATACGGGTGGCTGTTCTCCATCATAGAAAAACTATGTAATTGCTCTAAAAAGAAGTGAGGACTTTGGCCAAAAGTTAACCAGCTATGCTGGTTAGTGGTATATTAGAAGTGGTGAGAGTTAAAACAGAGAATTGGTTGGGCTGGAGAAAGGATCAACTTAAATTCTGGACTAAAATTAAGATAAAGAATAACAGCAGAAAGGGGATGAGGGCACAGGGAATCACCATTCTGATTCCGAAAGGTATGGCAGTTGGACCTACTTCCTGAGTAAATATATAAAGAATTTCAGAAGGCTCTCCTCAACTTTCTAGAAGACAAAAAGTTCATTTGTGAAGACCTGGCACTTTTGCTTTTAGTATATATAAAATGGGAATACACAAAAGTGAATATGAAATAATGAGAATGCTTTCCAAGAAGCATGCAAAAGTCCATTTTTATGGATTTATAATCATATTTCTATATAGAGTACACCAAATTCATAAATAAAGATGGGTCCAAGATGGCATGCCTCTGTCAAGGATGGTATGCCACAGAGTAAACTAAAGAAAGCAAAGTGGTCCAAAAGACACGACTGAATCAAGCAAGACACTGTCTCATTAGTACAATGAAACTCAATTCATTAAGTATTTATTGCTTACCAATTAATATCTCTAAGTAGAGAGATACCAAAATATAAATTACTTTGGTAAAATTCATCCAAATATATTTCTAATAATTTCAAATGCTTTAAAAATGTGCCAATTCTCACCATACTAATGACATCTAGTTTTTGTAGCAACCTTTGTTTCAAGTCCAAGGCTGGGAATTAAGTAACAACAGTACTTGAGTCCTAATGAAAGGTTTAGCCTCATTTGCCTGAAGAAAGAAATTGGGGGAGCAGAAGACACTGTGGGTTGAGACAAAAAGAACTATTACAGGGGAACTAGAAAAACCTCCTTTCTATCTGGTTACATTTTCTTACCTTACCTCTTCTTTTGCAGGATTAATCTGACTTTAATTTAAGTTTAACATAAGATCGAAGTGATCTTATATTAATATATATTCTATATTGATAAATATTGATACATATTTATATAGCTGAATATTACATATATAACATATATCAATAATATTAACTGATATGCCATTTTTTAAATTATGTTTTAAAAATTCCAAACTTAAATACTTACATGTACATTGTACTATGGAATAATTTTTCCTTTTCTTGTACTCAAATAAGAAATTTAGACAGACACTAAAAATAATTTAATATTATTATTCATAGAGAAATATTCAGAGAGACTAACATTGCAATCCAGGATTTACACTACATGCAAAGATAAAAAAAAATATATAGTCTTTCAAATTAATATATCTGTCTGCCTTTCTCTAATGTTCCTGCTTCACCTGCAGCACATCGGACAAGGTAATAATATATGATAATCATATGAAAATATACAATTAATATTCATCACCTCTCATTCCTCATCACTTTAGATGATCACTAATGCAGAGTGAAAATGCTGTCAGATTTCTAATTGCTTTGTAATGGGCTTGAAACAGGGACATCATTAAAAGCAAACAATCTGTCATTTGTCTGTTACTTTAACTATCACACAAAAAACTCATTAAAGAAATTGTTAATGAGCTACACAAGACTGTACTCATAGTGCTTCTACTGTAGATTAAAACGTAATAATATGAATTGCTTAAAATATTTAAAAATATAATACTTTCTGGAAATTCATCAAAAACATCTATTCTTCAGTATATTGTTTAAGCTGTGTGGTTTCATTATTTTGGCATTTAATCCATTATTGCAGATATCGCTGTAGCATATAAGACTTGTTTTTCATCAGTCTTTAAATAATTAAACTGAAAGGTTGCAAGAAGAAGCTGAAATGCTAAATGTGTTTATTACTAGTAAACTGACATAATTAATGAGAAATAGTACTATGGCAACCATGATGCTAAATGAATAATATATTTTAAAATTTGATTTTTACCCTCATATCTCTTGTGGATTTGAATTATTGAAGTGCAATGCTTCACTGATCTTATAAAGCGCTATCATTATACAAACATTATATTCAACTATTAAAACTGAACATAATAATAGTAAACTGTGATTAATAACATAAACTATTTTGAAAATTTCAAAATATTTACCAACAAAATGTTTCATAATACTACTACAAATAATTTTGGAGAAAACAAATTATCTCTTAAAATGACTCCACTGAATTTTATGTCCTTATCAATGCTACCATTTAAATGACATGCTATAAAAACCTATGATAATTACAATAATCTCATTTTTAAAACAAAGAGGCATTTAAACAAATAAGAACAGAAATTTTTTGTTAGTTATACAGTCTGGTTGTAATTTATTTTAGAAAAAATATGACAGTAACATAGAAACAATTCTAATTATGTTTCTCATTTTGCTAATATTAAATTAATTTTATTTTCCTATAACAAATGATAAGTCTTATTGATAATGTCAAACTTCTTTTAAATATGTATACCTATTCATAGCCACTAGAATCCACACAAATTTAAAAAGCTAAATGCAATGACATGTTTAGCCAAGTGCATGGTTGATATACCTAAGTGAATTTCAAGGTAACTTCAAAAGGTTCCATAACACTCTGGAAACATCTTCATTATACTCTCTAATTGACTTAAACAGACTTCATATCAACTGTTTAACACATTTTAACCCACAAATTAACACCCCTTGATCATTCAGATTAACCTTTCTTTTGTGAGTCAATTACATGAAAAAAAATATTTTTTTAAAAAAAATTCAGTTTAAAAAACACTAAAATAGAGAGGGAAGGGTGCTTTTTTTTTAAAAAAAAAAAAGACAGGACATAAATGCTTATTCCCATATGATTGGAAGAGATCATCACAAGGTTTCAAATTTAGGAGTAATTGGAAAGCACAGAAAAAAGTCTGAGTGGTCAAAGAACAAAGAGAAAGGGGAAAGAAGTAAATGCAGAAAACAGCATGTAAGATTGAATAATAAGTTGGTATTGATTGTAATTATTAAAGAAAAACAGAAGATGGATTATATAGTATGTCATTGATAGGTTCACAGAATGATTAGCAAACAGATGTGAAGAAGCTAGGAAGACAGGTACAAAAATCTCAGGTAAGATAAAGACCTTTAGAAAGTCTGAAACAAGTGTGAAAAAACACCCCTACAATTGAAGTTGCTCAAACAAACAAGCAAGAAAAACACACTAACAGGTGTGGTGCAACAAAATATATTTATTCTTGGGTTTAGTATAGTGCCTTGTATACACTCACTGAATGTCTGTTCATGACAACTACTGTACAAATGAAAAAGGAGAGAAAAGATCCTATTAAGATGACCAGAGAGAGAAAAAAATGAAAAAAAAAAACATGAAAACATTTCTAAAAGATGGTGTGGGGTTGTCCATTAGAGCTGATTCTCAATACTGTCTAAAGCTTTATGATAATTAGTTTTAAAAAAGGGAAGGTTTTCTAATTCTAGCCATTCATTGCTCCCCTCTTTCAAAGCATTATTTAAAACTTAACTCTTCTATACATCCTTTTGGACTAGCCTCATCCTGACACAAGGATTTCAATCTTTCAAGTAATCTGCCAGAACCACCAATCTGTATTTGGTCTCTATGGATTTATATATTCTGGACATTTCATATAAATGGAATCATACATGTGACCTTTTGTGTCTAGTTTCTTTCACTTAGCATAATGTTTTCAAGTTTCATCCACACTGGGGCGGTACATCATTCTTTTTATAGCTGAATAACAGTTCATTGTAGGTATATAACACAATGTTTATCCTTTTATCCTTTGAATGACATTTGAGCTATTTCTATCTCTTGTCTATTCTGAATAGTGTTGCTAGAACATGCATGTACATGTACTTATTTGAATACCTGTTTTCAATTCTGTTGGGAATGTATCTGTTAGGAACTAGAAGAAAATACAGGGTACAAAATAAGGTTAAGCAAACACCCAGTATTGTGCAAGTGTTCTCCCTTGGGTAAGCTAGATTAGCTGCAATCTGTTTAGTTTCAAAAATTTTTTTTAACTGAAGTTGAGCCGGACCCCACCCTGTTCCCGCGTGCGGCCTCGGTAAGCAAATAGTTAACTGCCACGTCTGCTTCTGTGCAACGCTTGCTTGCTCCCCCTTTATAAGGACTTAGCTGTAAGCGCCAGGCACGACTCTCGTTTGCAGCCCCTTTGGGCACCGTGTCCCCGGACACCCTGAGAGCTCGCCCCTGTGCAGGATAAACTTGGCCAATAAAATAACAACTTAAACCCTGAAAGTCTCCGATATTTGTTCTCGCGTTTGGTGGATTCAACATTTGGAGGCCCCAGCGAGATCTCCCTTGGCGGAGTTTTGGTTCGGAGACCGGATGGGCAGCTCGAGCTAAGTAAGTGCCTTTGGAGGATCCTCTTTTGATTTCTGTGCTCCGGAGCGAACAGTCCTGAGGTAGTAGGTGGGACGCTGTCGGTAACCTACCCAGGGACTTCCAGAGGCGGGACGCTGCTCTCTGGAATTTGGTTTCGGTAATCTGAGAAGTGACCAGTCACGTTAGGTTTTCCCTTCCTCTGCGCTGCGCTGCAGTTAGTTTCAGTTTGCGCGCTAGGCACATCTGAAAGTTCGTGGTTTCGTGAAACTGCATTAATTGTTGCCCTACTTGTCTGTGTAGTGTGTTACTTTTCGTTTTTTTTAATCCCAGGACTCTCCAGAATGGGACAACAGGAATCGGTGCCCGGTTCCCCACTTAATTGTCTCTTAAAAAATTTTTCTAATTTCCAGCAACGGGCCCAAGGCTACGGCGGACCACCGCCAGACCCCGAGTTCCTGCAAACACTGAGTCAACTAAAATGCCCCTCCTCCATACCAACGCAGAGAGGAGCTGAACTCCTCTCTCCAGGGCATTGGCGGGTTTGTAAACCCGTCACATACGTTTATGAAAAAAAAAAAAAAAGTTTCGCCTCCGGCGGCGGGGGCACAGCCGTTCCGCCTCCGGCGGCGGTGGGGGGGGCACCGCCGTTCAAGACAGTATAGTACGGGAGGCCGTAAAAGCAGTGCTGGGGAAAAGGGAAAAACAATGGCCAGGAAGAAAGAAATATAAAACATTCTCCCTTCCCAGCCCCCGGCTTGGGACCCTAATACCGCTGGGGAAAGGCATGCGCTCCTCCAGTACCGCCGGGCTCTGTTTAGGCAGCGGCAAAGAAACCCATAAACTTTAGTAAAGTGAGTGAAGTCATCCAAGGCCAGCAAGAATCACTGGCAGCGTTCCTAGAAAGGCTTATAAAGGCATATAGGGTATATACCCCCCTTGACCCTGAAGCAAAAAAAAAACAGGAGGTTAGTAAACATAGCTTTTGTAACTCAAGCAGCCTCAGACATAAGAAAAAAATTACAAAAGATAGAAGGGTTTAAAGGAAAAAAATAGAAGCAAGCTATTAAAGATAGCCCAGAAAGTTTATGTAAATAGAGATGACCCAAAGGTAGGCAGAGCCAAAGAGGTTGCCAAGTTCCTGATTGCTGCCCAACAGCCCCCTTCCAAGGAAAAAGGGAAGGGGGAACCACAAAAAGGCCAAAAACCGCAAGTAAACAAAAATCAGTGTGCCTACTGTAAGGAAAAAAACATTGAAAGCGAAAGTGCCCCAAACTAAAAGCAGACGGCCAGGAGCCAAGGCAGGGCCCCGAAGTGCTACTCCATACCCTAGACTGACGGGGCCGGGGCTCCATTCCCATCGGCTCCCAGGAGCCCATGGTCACCTTAACAGTCAAAAGTAAGCCGATAGACTTCCTGGTCGACACGGAAGCCACCTACTCAGTTCTAAAACAACCACAAGAACAATA
>PVKY010015008.1:0-10346 GCA_004027775.1 Bradypus variegatus | reverse complement strand
TGGGTGGATGGATGGATGGAGGGAGGGATGGGTAGGGCAGCGATGCCCCTCGCCATGGTCTAATGCCTACAATTGGTCACAGCAGGTTTCCTTTTGCATGTCCCATCATGACCTTAAAACCACAGAGCTATTTTGAAATCACAGAAGTGAAAGTTGAGTGGGATGTTGAGGGCCATCTCACTTAAGTCCCCAGGGAACCTTCCCCTTCTCTGTCTGTGGTGTCCATACTGCTCTGGGCTGACTCTTCCCCAGGGAGGGCCTTGGAGCCACCTTTCGGCTCCTGACATCGTGCTGGGCGTGAAGAGCAGCCTGCTGTCCCTCTGCTGGGTCAGGGTCCCTTTCTCTTCCCCCAACATTGTTTCTGCTGGTGATTAGTCATGTCGGGCCCAGCTGAGTCAGAAGGAACTCGTGGGTGGTTTGTGGCCGGGCTAGAGCACTGAGGCAAGAGAACTTTCTAGGTTTACGTCTCTGTGCAGCTTGAGACAAGCTGGCGGAGAGCCTGGCCTTGTGCAGGTGCTGCATGTGTGGGGGGGTGGGGGTGAGGGTGTGAATGGGGGGTGCGTGATGACGTTCCTACCACTGGTCCAGAAGTTGGTGAATGAGGGGGGTCGAGAAAAGCCAATACATGGCCCCTAAGATGCTCCTGTGGGCGAAAAGTTGTGTAATTCCATCGCCACGTAGCGAATGCTTCAGGGCAGACATACGTACAGTGGCTATAAAAGTTCTCCATTTTTTATGATAGCCCTCATTTCAAGGATTGCTTGTTCTTCAGATGTACGTTGATGCATTTCGTATTTCCTTTCATGTGACTATTCTTTTCAATAAAAGTGATTTCATTAAATTCATAACTAATTTAATGTTTGTACCCATTAAGCTAGATTTTTCTTTTCTTGGCGGGGGAGCTCTAAAGGGTGGCTGTAGCTTTGCCAGGCAAGAGGGTGCACATCATCTCTGCCGACGGGAACAGCGTGCGACAGCCTGGAAGTGCAGCTGCTGTGCATGTGAGGCTGGGCTGGAGCGGAGACGGGCCCCTGGTGATCTGGTGATGTGCCTCTTGGCTCCAGCCCCCCCCCAACTCCCGGATCTGGCTTCACAGGCTCTGTCTGTGCCCGCAGGAGGGAGAGGAGCAGGAGGAGCCGCGTGGCAAGGAGGAGCGGCAGGAGCCCGGCACACCCGCACGGAAGGTGGGGAGGCCTGGGAGGAAGCGCAAACACCCCCCGGTGAGTGATGTGTCCTACACAACCCCTCCCCCATACACATACACACACACACACACACACACCCGCCCTGGACGGCAGTGATGTGCGTCACCCACCGGCAAGAGGGGGCTGTGGCCCCGGGCAGTCAGGGAAGGCATGGGGCTCGTCCCTCCACCTGCAGAGCTCGTTTGGATTCCTTATTCTCTGAACCCCACAAGCACCCTCACAACGTTCCTATTTTCTGCATCCAGAACCGGAGGCCCTGGGAGGTCAGGGCTCTTGGCTGGAAGGCCATGGAACTAGGGCTTGAACCCGGGCTCCCAGCTCCCAGCTTCCCTCTGGAAGGGCAGCAAGAGAGCCTGGCAGGTTCCCGGGCTGGTGAGCTTGACAGGGCAAGATTATGCTCTCCCCAGCCTGTCTGTACGGGCTCTCCACTCACACAGTCTCCCACCCCCAGGCCTCAACCCCTACCCGGAGACCCTGGAGGAAGGAAACAGGCCTGGATGTCTGCTCAAACTGGGTAGGGAAGAGACGCAGGCTGAGTGGGCTCTGTAGGAGAGAAGGAGAGGAAGCCCTGTTTCGAGTCCTGTAGAGGTGTGGGCTGCCATTGGGTGCCACTGCCCTTGAGGTCTGGGAGAGCTCCGGGGTGGCCTGGATGGGGGAGCCCCAGAAGGTGAGGCCTGTGCCTCCCGTGTGCCTTAAACTCAGAGGCAAAGCAGTAATTGCTTCCCAGCACCAAAGGCAGCTGCTGGTTCCTTTCTTTATCCCCTTCCAGCTGAGAAGGGTAAACTTGGAGCAAGAAGGTAAGGGAGGGCCAGGAGGCTCCAGATTTGTAACTTAACCCCTTCAGGGCAATGTTCTTGGCAGGGCAGGGCAGGGCAGTCAGGATTTTCTCCCTCGGGGTAGAAAGTGGAGGTGGACGGTGGTGGCATTGAAAGGGGACAGCAGAGGGCTGTGCCAGCTGCAGGTTCCGCAAAATGCTGGGTACCAGACATGACATTGCCAGTTTTTGTTGAAGATTTGGTGGGGGAAGAGAGGCAGAAGTTAAGCCGCTGATTCTAAACATTTTAATATTAACACAAATATGGATATTTTATGGCCTGGAATGAAAAATTCACATGAATTTGAAAGATGAAACAGGAGACTTGAAAGGAATTTCCAGCTTGCAACAGACTCTCCAGGCTGCACTCCCCAATTCCTGGGGTGTCCCTGCATCCCCTCTACCAGAAGGTCACCTGGAGGCAGGCAGAAGTACAGTGCTGGCTGGAGTGGGAGGGGCAGGAGGCTGGGGAAGGCCAGGCTGGAGGCAGAGCCTCCCAGTAATTCCACAGTGGCAGCCCCGTGAGGCTCAACACCCCGGGATCTGCAGGGCAGTCTGCCCTTGCCCTGATCCGGCTGCTGGGAACAGGAGCCACCGCCTATAACAAATAAAGACCCAGCCCCCTTTGACTCATCTTTGTGAGTCTCTGGAATCAGAGGGAAGGCACATCCCTGAGAAGAGGGGGCACTTCTGAAGCCCCGGGGGTCAGAGGGTATAGGACTCAGGGGTAGGTATGTGAAAATGTGCCCAGAGATGAGTAAATGAGAGAGAAGCAGGGCATGGCTGAGTGGGTTATACATGTCCCAGTCTGCAACAGGGTCCAGTGCCAAAGGGAAAAACACTGTCTTTGGAGTCTGAAGACCTGGGTTCAAATCCTGGCTCTACCACTGGTCACCTGTTTGATCTTGAACAAGTCACTGCATGAATCTCAGCTTCCCCTTCTGAAAAATAGAGATGACAGAGATGTGTTCCTCCCAGACCTCTGTGAGAGCAAGTGAGTTCAAGCACCAAAGAGCCCAGTACTCAGCAAAAGTCAGACCCTGCCCTTGCCCAGGCCAAACCTTTCCCCTTCAGGAGGGCATCACAACCTCAGCTTGCCGGAGCAAAGATCTGCTTCCCGGCTCACTGGGGAAACACAGGAAGGTTGGCCCCAGGAAAACAGCCAGCACAGCCCTACCCAGGTAGCAGGCCCTGAGGCCCCCAAGGGAGGGAAATGGTGTCCTGGCCTCTGGGCCATCTGGTTCTGACCCAGAGCCCTTGGCACTTGTGGGGCAGGGCTCACCGCCCCCCCACAACAGGAGCAGGGAGGGCTTCCTGGGGACCTGTTCCAGCTATGGCCCTGGAATGGATTTACCAGGGAGCTTTGAAGCAGCCGAGTGTGGCAGCCAGCTGAGTCTGGGAGCTTGGCTCGGTTCCCGACAGGTGTAGCCGAGGGGGAAATGCTGGGAAACAAGTGAGGAAAAGGTGACTAAGGGCTGGGGTCTGTATCTGTGCAGACGCTGCACGTCCAGTGTGGGGTAGGGAGGGGCTAGTTTTGTCTTCGCCCCAAGTCTAAGAAATCCCCATTCCCTTCTCCATCTGCTCCCATGGCTGCGCCCTCTACCACACCAGACCCCCTGCCTCCCCTGCCCCCCCCATGCCCAGGCCTATGGCTTTCCAGCCCCACCCCCACCCCATCCTCTCCTAAGCAAGCACTTGGCACCTCTTGTTGAGTACCTACTGCGTGGGAGAAGCCACACCAATAAATAAGAATTACCTTTCAATCTAGCGTGCCAGAGAGGGAAGTCCACATGTGATTTTAACAAATATGATAGATGGCACATCCCTGTGCAGAATCTCCACGGAAGCTGTTCTTTGGTTCTAGAATACCCCGCCGGTGTTCGAGCGCCCCACCGTCTAATCTCTCCTGCCCCGCAGCTCTCACTAGTCCCCAGGATGCCCCTCTTTTGCCACAGGACCCTCTGTCTTCTTGCTGTTCCCAGCCTGGAATGGCCTTCCCCCCTCCTGTCTGCCCCGGTGCCACAGCCTGTCAAAGCGCGTCTGAAAACGAAGCCCAGTTCAGCCATTGTGACCCGCACTGGGCTCTCCCTTCGTGAACCATTTGTAAAATTAATAAGAGGGAACTGTTGGGGGTAAAAAGACAAACTACAAGCCCAGTGGCCACGTGCTTGGACCGACCGCGGTCTCTGTGAGATGCACCGTCGGCTGTAAGCACAGAACCTGAGGACACGTACTTAGAAACTTTGATATCACCTTGTCCTTGTCGCCACATCCAAGGGCAGGAGTTTGTATTTTGCAAACACATCAATTCTTGATGGATGGAAATTAAAAACAACAATAACAAGACATCAAAAAAGTGGCCTTTTACCCCAGATGCTTTGAAAAGCTGGTGGGAGATCGTGTCTCTTCCGCGTGTTTTGAACTTTAATGGCACCCGGAGTTGCGTAATCGCTGGGCTGACCCACATCACATTTGCCTCCCTGAGGACAGGCCCTGAATAAACGCTCCTGTTGGTGCAGCATTGGGTGGCCGGTGAAGACCTTTTCACCACAGTTAACCTCATTTGATGCTGACCACAAACCAGTGTGAGGCAGGTGGGGACTGCTCTTGTTTCCATCCCCACATTCAGATGAGGAGACTGAGGTTCAGAGAGGATACCTGGGGTTTGGAGTCCACACCTCCTGCCTGGCAGAGTGGGAACCCAGTAGATACTCTTTAAGCTGCTAGATGGAGAAAGTGTGTAGACCTGGTCTAAAAAGCACACAAAGAAAATGTCACTGAAGAAGGCGATTGACCCACTGGTGGAAGCCCATGTGGAAGTGGGGACAGCTGCAGTGGTTGGAGGGGGTATTTACAATGGGGCAGCGGCGCTTGTCTGCGACACTGGTTGCAGAGCCAGGATGCTGGGCAGTCTGAGCCAGCAACAGGAAACAGGAAGCCGGGCTGCAGGCGGGGTGGGGCTTAGAAAGGGAGCTGGCACCTGGGCCAGGGGCCTGGGGGTGGCCGGGTGGCCAGCGGGGAGGAAGGGCAGCGGCGTGCTGGGCTGGTCTCCGCTGGACTGAGCGTGTGAGCCTGTGTGTGGGTGTGTGTATGCATCGAGATGGGGAAGAAAGGGTTTCTTCCGGTTCCCCAGCTCTCAGAGTGACAAGGGAGGGTGTCCAAAGCTGGTTCGTTCCTGGTCACAAGCCCAGGGGCCCTGGGATTGTCCTTGCCTTTTGTGGGTGATTACATCTGAGCAGCTTGGAGGGACAGTTTCTGTCCTTGCTCCCAGACCTTGGGGTAGGACCGGCCCTGCGGACCCCATACCCCTGTTTACTAGTTGTGTGTATTTATTCATTGAAGATTTATACCCACCAACTTCCTCCAGGGTTATTTTTGCACAGAGGGAGCACTCTGAGGTCACCTCTTGCTAAGAATAACCCAGAAAGGGAGGGAGGAGGAGGAGAGGGCTGGGAGCAGGCGCTGAGCTCAGCTGAGCTGTAGCCAATGTTACTTATTGTTTCTTAACTCCGAAGTTGGAGGCTGAACCTCCAACGGAACCCAGGAGCCAGCAAGTTCTGGAGAGCAAAGCTGTCCCACTTCCGAGCAAAAAACTTGGAGTATAAAATCTAGCAAACGAGGGAACCCTTCCTTCCGCTACAGCTCAAACCAGTTGGCTGTAGTTTAACTGAGCTGTAGGGGGTCTGCAGTGTTGGCTAATTTTCCAACTTAACTATGACCTTTCGGTTCTTCTCCAAATGAAAACAGCTCAGTTGTCCTCCTTATTTCCAGACCACAACTGCTCCAGCCCTAACCCACTGAACCTTAACTCAGTCAGTGACTGATTGCCTCGCCTTTTTCTGTTAGAGAAGTTGTAACTTTACACAAAAATCATGCATAAAATAGAGTTCCCATATACCACCCTATTAATTAACACCTTGCATTAGTGTGGGACATTTGTTACAATTCATGAAAGAACATTTTTATAATTGCACCATTAACTGTAGTCTCTCAGTTACAATAGGGTTCACTGTTTGTGCTGTACAGTCAGAGGTGTTCTGTTTTTCGAGTAATACATATCAACCTCTGAGTTCCACTTTTAACCACATTCAACTCCACCCCCCTTGTTTTTATGCCCCAAATTTCCTGAAGTTGTGTGTCCCATTCTTGGGCTCCAGTGCCTGCTCTGTGCATCCGAGGTGGCCTTGCTTTCTGTAAGCCTGTGTCAGCCCACACTGCTGCGGGTGTGAGGAAAACAGTACTGTAATATGCCTTACGAAGTTAGAGACTTTTCTTCGAGCTGTTCCCTGCAAATTCCATCTGCTCATTCCCTCACCTGATTGGTGAAACCAACCCCCACAGACTGAATTCAGTGCAGAGAGCAGTTCCCAGGGGCCTGGCTTTCTGAGGAACCCTGGGGGAGTCCGAGAAAGCGTATTGGAGGGTGTGGGCCTGACTGAGGTCTTAAAAGGAGGGTACAGTTGAGAGAAGTCAAGGAGATAGCAGAAAGCATTCCTGCAGAGGCCCTTGCTGAGCAGAGGCTTGGAGGAAGGAGTGCATACCTGGTAAGGCTTTCCTGGGGAGGCCCCACGGCAAGGACAAGGAGCAGACCGGCTGAAGAAGACTAGGGTTTCATTTAAAAATGTATTTGATGTTGGTTGGATAGGTAGCTTGCAGGCAGCCTGAGGGGCTTACTCTTGATCCTACTTGGAAAATGTGTTTGTCTGGAAGGTTTTTGAAAGTGGGGAGAGGGAAGGGGAGGTGTTTTAGGAAGCTCAGTTGGGCATCTGTGAGCATGTGGGTGAGCACAGAGAATGCAGGAGACAAGAGGTGGGAGGGGGGTGGTCCCAGAAGATGTCCCGAGGGCCTGTTGGGGGTGGCAGTGGGGAGAAGGAATGGGTGGGACCTGTGCAGTTGGCAGGGACTGAGACTTCTGGAAGGGAACAGATTTGGCAGGGACCATTATGGGGGCTACTTTAGATAGCTGGTCTATTGGGGGAGAATTTAAGGGAAACCTCAGAATCTCCCTTTTTTAAAAATTTCAACTTTTTACACTGCAATGCTTTCAAACATACAAGACAGTTACAAAAATAATGCAAACCCCATGGAGAGAACTCCATCCTGCTCCTATCCCCCCCAAATACCAGATCCACCAGTTTTAACTTTTTGCCGTGGTTGCCATTATCATTCTATCTATTCACCTACCTACCTACCCATCCATTTTCTGAACACATCGTGCTCTCTGAACACTTAATATTGCCATGTACATTACCTATAAACAAGGATATTTGCTTGTGTAACCACCTTAAGTGCATTATCAAATTCAAGCAATTTAACACTGATATGAAGCTTACAGCCTATGTTCCAGTTTTTTCATATGTCTCAATAATGTCCCTTTGAGTCTTTTCTCCTCCCTTGCTAGATCTCACCCAGGACCATGTATTGCATCTCTGCCACTCCCAGGCATACCATTCAATGACATTAATCACATTAGCAATATTGCAATACCCTCACCACCTCCCACTATTAAAACATTCCCATTTCCCCAAACAGAAACTCCATGCCCATTATGCACTAACTCCCCATTTTCCCCTGCCCCTGACAACCTGTACTCTAATTTCTGTGTATATAAGCTTGCATATTCCCCAGTATTTTCTTTGTGTTACCATGGGGCTTAAATTTAACATCTTAAATCTATAACAATCTCGTTTGCTTTGATACTGACATAACTTCAGTAATATACACTAAGTTCCCGTACCCCTCTGTCCTGCTACCTTTATGTAGTTCTTGTCACAAACTACAGGTTCATACATTATGAGTCCCAAACTGATTTATCATTACATTGTATGCACCTGGCTTTTATATCCTGGAAGAAGTGAAAAGTGGAATTATAAGTAAAAAATTCAATAGTAACTGGCTTTTATATTTACCCATGTTGTTACCCTCATTGGAGATCTTTATTTCTTCATGCTGCTTTGATCCATTGTCTATTGTCCTTTCCTTTCAACCTGCAGAACTCTCTTTAGCATCTCTTATAGGGATGGTCTAGTGATAAAACATTCCCTCAGCTTTTGATTATCTGGAAATGTCTTAATTCCTCCCTCATTTTTGAAAGATAGTTTTTCTGGGTATTCTTGGTTGATAAGTTTTGTTTTCAGCTCTTTGAATGTCTCCCCAACTGCCTTCTTGCTTTCACGGTTTCTGGTATGAAATCAGCACTTAATCTTACTGAGGCTCCCCTGTCTGTGACATGTTGCTTCTTTCTCAAGGTTTTAAGGATTATCTGTTTATCTTTGGCATTTGACAGTTTGATTATAACATGCCGTGGCATGGATCTCTTTGGTTTTATTCTGTTTGGAGTTGGTTGGGCATCTTGGATGTGTCTGTTCATGACTTTTGTTAACTTTGGGAAGTTTCCCACCATCTTTTCTTTGAATACTCTCTCTGCCCCTTTCCTTCTTTCTTCTCCTTCTGGAGCTCCCGCAGTGCATATATTGGCATGCCTGATGGTGTCCCACAGGTTTCTCAAGCTCTATTCACTTTTCTTCATTCTTTCTTCTTTCCACTTCCTAGACTGATTGATTTCAATTCTCTTATCTTCAAGGATTCTTTCTTCTGCAAGTTGTTGAACCCCTCTAGGGAATTTTTAATTTCTGTTACTGTGGTCTTTAGCCCTGTTAGTTTTCTTTTCATAATTTCCATCTCTATATTGATATTCTGATTGTGTTCATCTGTCATTTTCCTGATTTCTTTGAGTTCTTTGTCCGTGTTTTCCTGTAGCTCTTTGAGTATATTTAGGACCATTTTTTTAAATTCCTTGTCTGGAATGTCCTAGGTCCAGGCCCCCTCACTGATGGTTTCTAATGCTTTAATCTTCTCTTTTGCCTGAGCCATTGCTCCCTGTTTCTTTGTATGTTTCATAACCTTTTGTTGAAACCTGGACATTTTGATATTTTAGTATATTATCTATCGCTGGAATTTAGACTCCGAGGCCTCTGTTCCTTATGCTTGTAGTCCATCTAGTGTTATGACACAGCTTTTCTCGAATGCCAGAAACTAAAAGAAAAAATGTAGGGGGAAAAAAAAGGAAAACACCTTTCCCAGTCTTTGCCGAAGGACCTGTGTAAGTGCTCTCCTTCAGGGCTTGTCCGTACAATGGATTGCATGAGCGCAGCTCCAGGCCAAAGTGTAGGGGCTCTCTGATCCTTTCTGTGCATGTGTCTTGGCTTAGGCATGTGCCTTGGGCCCTAGGAATTCTCTGTTTACAAGGTTATGAATGTCCCGCCTTCCCTAGGAAAGTTTCCTCATGGGGTGGGGCCACTGCACCATAGGAGCTACAATCAGCAATCCCTGGCCCCAGGCAGCCTCTTGACCGCTCTCCCACCACCTTCTGTAGGAGAGTTCCTTGAGCTGCCTTCTACACGCAGGGCAGGCTCTGAGACAGCGAGTCCCTCAGGCCACCACCAGACAAATTGGGCCAGACATGCACGCTCCCAGAACGTGCACAGGGCACCCACACGGGGAGCACGGGCCGGCTCCACGCTGAGCTGTGGGGGGTAGGGAAGCAGCCAGCCAGGGTACCACGAGACCCTGCTGCTTTTCCGATTATAAGTAGCCTTTTTCTTGATTCAGCCCTGTTACTGCAGCCGTTTAGCTATTTTCTGGAGCCCTGAAAAAGATGTTTCTACCAGTTTTTTTCTGGTTGTTCAAACCCTGTGGGCAGCAGAGGGGGAAAGGGACAGGTGGGGCCCTGGAACCTCTCACTCCACCAGCATGGTCAGGGCAGGGCCTGATTTTCAATTTTTGATGAGACTTTATGTTTTGGTCTTAATTAGAAAACAAACTTTTGATCCCTGGCTTAGGAGATGGGGTGAACGTATGATTTCCTAGTGACACACCCTTGCTGCCCGTGGATACTGGGAGCTTGAAGGTGAAAGTGTGATCAAAGTGGGTTCTGCTCCTCCGTTTGTTTTGTGCTACCAAGCTCAACAGGAAAACGCCTCCATTTTGTTTTTCTAAAAATTCCTCTGTGTGTATTCGTCCCTCCCTGGCCTCTGCCCGAGAGTCACACCTGCCGGGGCCACCTCTGGCAAAAAGCCTGCATCCCCACGGGTCTCGGCCTCCGTGGGCTTCTCGGGCCCGCGTGGGCTTTTCTGGAGCCCAGTGAGCACCTGCATCTCTGCTGCCAGGGCAGGTACCCGCCGGCACACGCACCTGGGAGAGTTGTTGACCTTGGCTTTCTTGCATCATCCCCACCTAGAGAATTGTGTGTTTCTGTTCTGCCACCTCAAGAAAGACATAACCAAGCTGGAAAAGCTCCAGAGAAGGGCAGCTAATTTGATGCAGGG
>PVKY010015007.1:0-10347 GCA_004027775.1 Bradypus variegatus | reverse complement strand
TTGCTTCCCTTCAGTTTAGTTTCGTCAGCCACTAGACTACGTTCACCAGCTTGAGGCACTGTGCGGGACCCAGATGGAGGTAAGACAGTGGGGGACACCAGGCCACCAAGTTTCCTTATAAGGGGTAAATTGCTAACACACTCCACACACAAAAGCTGTGTTGTCTGTGTTCAATGCAATTCCAGTTAGGGAAGACATTTGGCAGCAAAGCTCCTCTGGAAGTAGGAGGTAGGTAGGGAGCAAATGATTCTTTATTCCTGAGAGAATTATCCACATGTAAATCTCCCTCCCCAGTTATTGGTCCCCTCACTATGGAAGGTTGGTCGGGAGGTAGGGGAGAGATGGTTCGGTCATGAAGGCAGAGCTTGGCTCCACAGCCTCCTATTTAAATGTTAGTACATTAGTGTGAATTATTTATGAGGTTCTTTAAGAAACACTTGGGGCCCAATGGGATTAAAAGACAAGATAAGTGGTTTAAAACAGAAGGAAAGAGATAGACCAGGGTCCATGAGTCGAATGGTTAACGGCTTCCCAAATCGGCACTGGGGCTGCCATCCCTCCTTGAAACTGCAGAAAGGGGAGACTAGAGACCAAAGGAAAAGGCTGCTTCAGCAAGGGCAGCCACCCAATGCTACCTGTGAATATAACTTTATGAAAGAAGAAAGCCTCACTTCTCAACTGGCTGGGGAGTGATTTACGAGTGGCCTCAGGTGCCATCCACCCCTCTTTGTGTGGGATGGGAAGAGATTGCTTCTAAGACAGGAGTGAAAAGCAAACCAACACTAAGCAGTCCATCGGTGGAGACCACGCTGGCTCCTGCTCCCTGCGGGGAGCACACACGGAGACCCCCACTCGGAGGGGGGGGGCGGCTCCAGCGAGGCTGCCACCACCGAGGTCGATGGACGCTGAGCAGACACTGATGGCATTTCCTGAGTGTGTCATGCACATGACATTCCATTAAGCCGGGTAGAAAAGTCCAAGAAAGGTGTTGACATCACATGATCTCATTTTCCTCATGTTTACCATTTTTTAGAGATCCAGGAAGGGGAATGGTTGAGCAGCAGTTTCAATGTTCTTAAGCCCTGTGAATTCACTTAGAAAAGTAAAACAACTCTCCAAAAACTTACAGATGACTTTGGGAGACAGAAACAAAATACTTCATCTACTAAACTAAAAACAGAGTTTCTAAATTAAAAAAGAAATTAAAAAGCATTTGAAGTTGTAACACCTGAGGATCTCTGGATGCTTTTACTAAAATGTATACACAGTTTTCTCACTCTCAGGCCACTGAGAATGGGCTGATAGACTCCATAATGCTTCATTTTTGCTTCTTTTCTCATACAGGGCAAGAAAGTTTTACTTACTCATTTTGTTTGCTTGTTTCAATCTTTTTGTTTTTTTGTTGTTTTTTTCCTAGAAAGGATGGTATTACAGCATTATTGAAACAATTTTTTGTTATTCTAGTTGAAACATGCATATTTCTCTTGCAAATAAAAATGAAGGGAGGCAGTAAATAGTACAAACAAAAACCTATCCAGCTCTGAATATTTTCCCATCCCCTATCCTTATTCAGTGGATACCAGGCTATTTGACCTAATTTACTCTTCCACCTCCATCCCCTGGGGTGTAAACCTCTAAAAGAATACAATAAACCCAGCCAAGGGCCCCCTTTGCAGTTCTACAAGGTCCTCTGCTACACATCCACTCAGTGGCCTGAACAATTTGTCTCCTCTCTAGAAGGCAAATCTTACATTCTTTAGTACTGATTTCTCTGTCTGCCCCTGACAGCCAATAATTTTAATCACTACATGACAAGTGGCTTTTGCAGTTCAGATCTGTCTGAGAATCTCATCACCATTACACATCAGCACATCCTGATTTGCATACCATTTAACCTTGCACAGTACAAAGATCTTCTTTGACACTGGTTGGTTTGCCTGGCTTGCTTTTCAAGATGGCTTTAGGTCAGGTAATTCTCCACGTTCACAGCACAGCCTGTTCTGTAGATGGGAACGAGGGTCCAAACCAGGAAAGATTGGGTCAAGCCCCAGGGGAAGCAACTTGGGGAAGCCCAGACAGCTGAGAAAGCTCAGCTTCGTGCACACAGGTCAGATCTGGGCAGTTCCAAGCTCAGTCGTTTTTGTGGACAGAAGAATGAAATCTAAACCTCTCAAGGTGGTCACAGAGACAGCAGGCTTCCCTGGTGGCTCTAAAATTGAAAGCACCTTAGAGTTGGATGAGACAGGGATATATCCAGCCTAACTCCTGGATGACTTGAAGGACGCTGGGAAGGGCCCTATGGCAGAAACAACGTGCTGTATTCTCTATCCCCTTCTTCCATAGTAACAGGGCTCTGACTTTGGAACAGCCATGGGCCCAGTAAAAGCCATGGGCCTGGTGAAGTACACAACCTCCCTAGAGATTATATTCCGGCCAATGATATACATTGCTGAGACAGGAAAATATGCTTAAAATAGGACAACTGCTTAAAGGCTTTTTTGAACCTTTATTTTCCTCTTTGTGTGGAATACAGTTGACATGGTTGGTGTTCCAGCAGCCATCTTGGACCATGGAGGAAAATTGAGACTGGCAGCTTCAAGCATAGGTTGTCAGAGAAGAAAGACAGAAGTAGTCTGGGCACCTAGTGGTACAGAAAATAGAAAACCGGTTCTGGACTTTCTACCACTAGAATTCTTTTACGTTAGAGAAAATAATTCACCATCACCTCTTGGCCATGCAGCCAGGAGACAAACAGAATTTCTATATGATATACACTCCCATAAATGATACCCAACCCCCAATGCACACTCACATATTCACGTACTCACACACACGTGCCTCACAGACATAAATGGGGTACACTGATGCACACACACAGGTTAGAGGTCACCAATGTTTATTCATTGGCCTTGTCTATGGGCCTTTTTAAAAATCTGCATATGTTTGGGATACATGACATGCATTTCTATTTTCTTAGTGTATGAATAATTTTATCACACAATGTAGTTTTCTGAATAGAGGTAAGAGACTTGTGGAAGATAAAAGAACGACTAAACATTGGGAAAGAGGAAGCATGGGTAAAGGAAGCAAAGATACATCTAGACAAATTAGAAACCTAATTGTACCAATTGGTTAAGCAATAAGTAAGCCATGCTTGTTAATATTTGTCAAGTCTGGAAGGAAGACAAAAAGAATGAAAGCAATTTATTTATTTAGACTGTGGAATTATGGTTTAATATTTTTAATTTTCATCTGTAGTGTTTTAAACATTGAATTAATAAAAATAAATCAAATGCAAAATAAAGAGAAGGTTATCATACTTTTGTGGCTATAATTTACTTTAAAATAATTGAGTATAGACGTTGCCACCTAATCAAGTGTGTTATTTATTCTGTCCCTCATCTAAGAACTGGCCAGTTGCTCTTATCGTGAATGCATAAATCAGGTAGCTAACGAATATTGATTTAAAGACCAAACTCCAGAGGCGGCAACCATAAGCACTTCAGTTTTTTTACTCTCCAATCAACACCAGAGAATTTTAAAATTAGCATTGAAAATATTGGAATGGATTTTCCCTGGTGAAATTCAAAGTGTTACAGATATGAAGATTCGCTTGATACTGTCAAAAACAATTCCCATCCTTACATGGACACAGTGCAGGGATCCTATGGATGCTTCACCTTTCACCTTTCTAAAAGCTATCGGAAGCATGATTCTGAGATGATCCTACATTCACTGACGGCTTGGAGGAGGCTACTTGCTTGAAGCTGACTATACGTATAACTGAAGTTGCCTCTAGAATAATATCCTGCCGGCCACAGGAGAAACTTTCCCTCAAGGTGTGGAGCATCACCTAAAAGGACAGAGGACTAGGGCTCTGCGGCTTACAGAACAGGTTATATGACTATTATGGACCCACTTACTAAGACAAAAATTCCTTTAGTATGTGTGTTTAGGTTTGCTAAAGCTGCTGTAATGCAATATAAAAGAAATGGGTTGTCTTTTAACAATGGGGATTAATTAAGTTACAAGTTATAATTCTAAGGCTGTGAAAACATCCAAATTAAGGAATCAACATGAGGATGCCTTCTCTGAAGCAAGGCTGCTGGCGTTCGGTGTTCCTCTTCTACATGGGAAAGCACAAAGCGATATCTGCTGGCCCTTCTCTCTTGGGTTCTGGTTTCAGTGACTGTCTATCTCAATTCCTGTGGTCCTTCTTGCTTCTCTGGGCATTTCTTATCTCTCAGTTCACTGGGCATTTAGTGTCTTTTATCCTCTTCACAAAGGACTCCAGTAAAGGATTAAGACCCACCTTGAATGGGCTGGGTCACATCTCAATTGAAATACTGTAAACAAAAGGTCCCACCCACAATAGATCTGCCCCCACAAGAATGGATCAAAAGAACACAGCCTTTTATGGGATGCATAACAGCTCCAAAACAGCACAATGTGATTCTATGAGTGGCACAACTCAAGTCTGTGATTTGCTTTCACATCCGAGGTCAAGATTGTGGAAAGGAGAATTTTAAACCTCACCAATCTCTAAGTATTGATGGTTATTTACTGATATCTACCAAAAAGTATCCTGACAGTTGTGAGGATAGATCTGCTTAGGTCACTTTACATGGGGACCAATGAACAATACCACCAAAGTCACAATTTTGTTTAGGGCTACCTCCACTTCAACTCCCACATCACAACCTGAGTCAGATTCTTCTCCTTTGGAGGGAAGATGTAAGAAGTTATTCAGAGTATATTCTCATGACAAACACAACACTAGTAGCTAGGTTTCAGTAGTAAGAATATTTCAAGGTAAGACAACCCTATGTGGTAATGACAAGCTGCTGCCTAAGTTAATGTATGTCCTCTCACCTCTCTCTATGGACTGTAATCAAAGAAATAATTACCTGTATTTAGTGCAATCTGTTTTTGATCCACTGTCATTATGTCATTCTGACATTATTGGGTATAAATTTATTAGCAACATAAGGAGAGAGATGCCAGCTAGGGGATCTATGTGTCACTCCAGGTGCCACTTAGTACCATGGCCCCAGCTGCGTGAGAGACATCTTCTTGGATCACCCGCTGTAGCCCACCCACCCCTGGAATACGGAAGCATGAGTGACCCTAGTAGTCTTAGCCTGCCAGGGCTGCTATGACAAACACCAGAATAGTTGGCTTAAACAACAAGGGTTTATTGTCTTATAGTTTTGGAGGCTAGAAGTTCAAAATCAAAGTCTCAACAGGCCATGTTTCTCCCAAGCCTGTATCTGTCTGGTGCTGCCTTGCCACAATCCTTGGGGTTCCTTGGTTTACATCTCTCCTTGATGCAACATAGTGATAATGTTGGTTTCCTCTTGTGGTTTTCTCTGACTCTGGCTTCATGTCTTCTGGCTTCCTCTGGTTTCTGGTTTGTATTATAAACTGTGTACAAATTTCCACTCTTTATAAGGCCTCCAGTAATATAGACTGTCTCACTCCAATTCAATATGGCCACATATTAGCTAATGACAACATGTTCAAAAAAAAAAAAAAGATCCTATTTAAAAATGAGTTCACACCCCCAGAAGCACAGATTGAGATTAATAATGTATTTAGTTGGGGTACCATATTCAATCTATTAGAGTCCATCCTCTGGACCCCAAGAGGACATGTTCTTCACATGTGCAAAATACACTTATAATTTAACTGGAGACAGAAACATCTCTTGGTCAGTAGTTGATAGATGAAGCAGATAGAAAATCATTGAGGACAAAGTTGACCTGAATAACACTATCAATCAACTTGTTCTAATTGACAGAGCACACCATCCAACAACAGCAGTGTGCATGTTCTTCTCAAACTTTCATGGAGCACTCTGAGACATAAAGCAAAATTTAACAAAGTTAAAAGAATAGAAATGGAAATATGTTTCATTTCAAAATGAAATTAAACTGGAAATTAATAACAAAAAGATAATTAATACCCAATTATTTGGAAATTAAATAACACACTTCTAAACAACACATGGATCAAATCAGAAATCTCAAGACATTGCAAATATTTTGAACACAATAAAAATGAAAATGCACCTTATCAATAGCTGTGTGATGCAGTAAAAGCAGTGCTTAAAGGAAAAGTTATAGCATTTCATGCATTTATTAAAAAATGATAAAGATCTAAAATTAATGACCTGAGTTTCCACTTTAAGAAGCTAGAGAAAGAAGAGAAATTTAAGCCTAAAGCAAGCAAAAGAATGGAAATATTAATAATAAAAAAATGTAGAGCAGAAATCAATGATATTGAAAACAGGAAAACAATAGTAAACATCAATGAAACAAATTGATAGTTTGAAAAGATCAATAAAATTGATAAATCTCTAGCCAGGTGAACCAATGAAAGAAAAAGAGAAGACACAAAGTACAATTTCAATAAGAAAGGGGTAAATATTACAAATCCAATGAATAATAAAAGGATGACAAAGGAACACTAAGAACAACTTTATGTCCAAAAGTCTGGCATCTTTGATGAAATGGAGCAATTTCTGGAAAGACACAAGCTATTAAAACTCACACAAGGAGAAAGAGAAACCTGAATAGGCTTATATCTATTAAAGAAATGGAATCAACCTTCCAGATGGAAATAACTTTCCAAAAAGGAAGGAACCAGTCCCGAGGGATTCACTGGCAAATTCTGCCATAGAGTAGGGAAGAAATGTCACCAATTCTCCACAACCTCATCTGGATAATGGAAGCAGAGGTGGCAATTCCTGATTTACTGATGCTCCCAGCATTACCTTATCACCAAAACAAAGAAGGACATTACAAGACAGGAAAACAATAGACCATTATACCTTATGAATTTGTATATAAAAATCCTCAGCAAAACTTTACACAAGTCCCACATTTTATAAAAATAATTACACACCAAAACCAAGTAGTATTTACTCCAAGTATGCAAGGCCAGTTCAACATTTTAAAATCCATCAATATATTCCATTACATAAACAGACAAAAGAAGAAAAAGTCAAATGATCACAATAATAAATGCAGAAAAAGCATTTGGCAAAATTTAACACCCAATCATGGTAACACTATGAGCAAACTAGAAATAAAAGAACTTCTTCAACTCGAAAAAGAATATCTACATAAAAGTTAGAGCTAACATCATACTTAACCAGACTACACTTTCCCCCTAAGATTGGAAAGAAGTTAAGGATGTCCTCTCTTGCCACTCTTATTCAACATGGCACTGTAAGTAAGTAAAAGATATACAGATTAGAAAGGAAGAAATAAAACTCTCTTTACTCACAGATGACATGATTACCTATGTAGAAAACCCTACCATATCTTTTAAATACATAAATAATAAATAGCCTTCTGGGACTAATAATCAAAGTATAGCAAGAATGAAGTATACAACTTCGATAACCAAGGTGCAATGGCTCTCATACCAGCAATGAACAATAGATATTTGATTTTTTTAAAAAAGCACCATTCATAATAGCACCAAAATTGAAATACTTTGTAAAATCCTAAGAATATATATATAGGATCTCTGTGCAGAAAACCAAGTAACAATGACAAAATAAATAAAATAATCTGAATAAAAGAAGATTAATTCCACATTCACAGATTGGAAGACTCAATATTGTTAAATGATCAATTCTTCCCATTTGATGTATAGTCAATGCAAATCCAGTCAAACACCTAGCAAGGTATTTTGTAGATATTGACAAACTAATTCTAAAGTTTATATAGAAAGGTAAAGAATTAGAAAAAGCCAACAGAATACTGAAGAAGGACAAAGTTGGCAGATTCACACTACCATATTTCAAGATTTACTATAAAGCCACTATAATTAAGACAGCATTGTACTAACAAAAGAATAGACATACAGATCAATAAAATGGAATAAAGAACCCAGAAACTGACCCATGCAAGTGTAGTCAACTGATCTTTGACAAAGTAGCAAAGGAAATTCAATGGAGAAAGGACAGACTTTTCCACAAATGATGCTAGTATGACAAGATATAAAGAGGCAATAAATAGCTAAATAAATAAAATTACCTAGAGAGAGAACTTACACTTTCACAAAAATTAGTTTAAAGTGAATTATAGACCTAAATGTAAAATGTAAAACTATAAATCTAGAAGATAACATAGGAAAAATTATAGGTGACCTTGGTTTGAAAATGGGTTTTTAGACACGACACCAAAAGCATAATCCATGAAAGAAAAAAAAAAATGGTGTCAGGCCTCATTAAAATTAACAACTTCTACTCTACAAAAGACTCTGTTAAGAGGATGAAAAGACAAAACACAGACTAAGAGAAAACATTTTCAAATGTTTTCTTGTATCTGCAATAAACAAAGAAAACTTAAAACTCAACAATAAAGAAACAACCAACCCAATTAAAAAAACTGGCAAAATATCTGAACAGACACCTCACCAAACAAGGTATACATATGGCAAATAATCACATGAAAAGTTGTTCAACATCATTTGTCATTAGGAAAATGCAATTTAAAACAATGAGATACCACTGTATACTTAGTAAATGGCTAAATTCCAAATTTAAATTCCAAATGCTGGTAAGGATGTGGCACAAAAGGAACTTTCATGCACTGCTGGTGGGAATGCAGAATATTGCATCTACTTTGAAAGACGGTTTGACGGCTCTCACAAATCTAAATATAGCCCTACCATATGGTCCAGCTGTCATTCTCCTAGCTATTTATCCAAGTGATTTAAAAAGTAACGACCACACAAAAACCTGAACATAAATGTTTGTAACAGCTTTAATCATAATCACCTAGAACTAGAAGGAAATGCCCTTCAATAGGTAAGCGGATAAATGAACTGTGGTACACCCATATGATGGAATACTATTCAGCAATAAAAAGAATGAGTTATCAACGCACATAAACACATAGATAAATACAAAATGCGTAGTGCTAAGTAAAAAAGTCTGCCTTCAAGTGCTGCATACTCTATGATCCCAAATATATGACATTCTGGAAAAGGTAATACTATAGAAATGGTGTAACATCAGTGATCATCAGGATTTGGAGAGGGGGAGATTAAACAGGTAAAGCACAGGGTACTCTTCTTCATGATACTGTAATGATGGCACATGTGACTATCCATTTGTCAAGGTCCACGTAATTTACAGGACAAAGAATAACCCTTAGAGCATGGAAATTCAAAAATAAAATCATTGATTAGGTTGGGTCCCTTGATAGAATGCTGAACATGACCAGAGAATCTAACTGTATTTCAGATGCATGAAACAACCTCATTTGAAGGGGATGGTGGGAAAAGGTTCTGCTCTAAGTAACTCTGGAAATTACGGTTTTCTGTAATACTAAAGGTAAAAGGGAATGTAAAAAGTCCTATATTCTAGTTGATAATATTGTTTCCCATGGAGACACGGGTTAACAATTCTGAAACAACCGTGCATATATACTGAAATTGAATGAATGCAAATGGATGGAAGATGAGCTAGATTTCTTACATGGAGAATGTGGGGGTTACAGATAAGCAAGGGGAGGAAGCTAGAATGATCTACATGGTAACAGATTAGAGTTTTAGATATCAGTGTGAATTCTTGTTGGATACAGTTGGATTTATATGGAAATATTTATACATATTTGCACATTCACATACATGGGTTAGTATACCCACATATATTTCCTTGCTCTTTCAGTTAAGGGTCTAGAAGCAACAATACCCTAGTAGCAACAAAGACACAGAGCACCCTCATCTTGGTTTGCAAACCTATTCCCCAATTAAAGAACTAGGGCTCCTTGGAGAAAAAGTCATTGTAGGACTGAGAGAGTAAATGTGCAAGATGACCCTGGGGCATCTCATAATGCCAGAAAGTAAGGAAGTGCTCCAGACATCCGCAGTGACATGGGTAGGTCAAAGGACACAGGAGCCAGCCAAAAGGACTCACAAAAGCTGGAACAGTTTGAACAACACAATGAATAGCACACTATTAGATTATAACCGCAAATATCAAATGAGTATCTGTGCTGGTTTGGATGTATTGTGTCCCCCAAAATGCCATTATCTCTGATGCAGTCTTGTGGGGGTTGATGTATCAGTGTTGATTGGGTTGGAACTTTTGGATTGAGTGTTTCCATGGAGAGGTGACTCAATCAACCTCAATCAACTGTGAGCAAGAACTTTCATTGGATTATTTCTGTGCAGGTGTTGCCCCATCCATTCAGGGTTGGTCTTTATTAGATCACTGGACTACTTTAAAATGAACCACACAGGCCCAGATGCAGAGCAACTAAGAGTGACATTTTGGAGAGAAGCTGCAGCTGAGAGACATTTCGAAGATGGCCATTGAAAGCTGAC
>PVKY010015006.1:0-10348 GCA_004027775.1 Bradypus variegatus | reverse complement strand
CTCATCACTTTGCTCACTAATTCTTTTAATCCTCAAAATCATTTTCATCCCCATTTCACAGATCAGAAATTGAGGCTTGGGTGGGTCATCAGTGCACTCCGACTCATGCAGGCAAGAAAAATGGCAGGGCCAGGATGAAATCCCAGCCCGTTTGGCTCCTAAGGCTGAACATTAGCTACCTGACCCCGTTTATGAGAGGAAAACATGAATCCATGTCTTCCAACTGCTTTGCCTCTGAAGCATTCTTCAAAAAAGGAGAAAAACCCCTGCTGAAGAAAAATCATTAAGCGACATGACTCCCCTATGCCCAGGAAAAGATATAGAAAACCCAGGGAAGCAGTGGAATGGGGAAACATGTATTTTAGTGATACACTAAAAATATTTCCACACTCCTCAACCGCATAATTGAACATAAATCCAAGTACTTCTTTAAAAAGTCTAGGCAGAAAACAGCACGTAGATCTTTTCAGACATGCCAAAAACCTGTCTATTACTAGCTCTGTTCCAATTTACTCACTGAGTGATAAGAATTTTCCAAGAAACAGTCAGTTCTAAGAATCAGTATCTCCTTGAAAGATCTTTAGATGCCGGAAGCCAGATAAAGTATTTATTATAATGATTTCTGAGCAAGCTATGTAATTCAAATTCTGGCTCGCTGCCTACTTGGCTGTGTGGCTTCAAGAAAAACACTCACCCACTCTGGACCTCCCCATCCTCATCTGGAAAATGGAGGAAACACTGTGGAAAGGTGAGGTGAGGGCCAGAACCTGGCGAAGGGCAGATGCTTGACTAGGAAGTGGCTTCCTTATGAGGCCTTATTTGATGGATTCTCAAAAGATTTCATGTTTGGGGGATGCAGGGCACTTTTGACAAGAAAGAAGATCTAATCCCCACCAACCACAAATGGAAAGCTTCTCAGTTCTGGGGATCATGTAGCAGACAGGTGGTGTGAGCCAGGACATGTTAAAGGCGTTGGGGTTTAGCCCTAAACTCTGGCACACCCTCTCTGCGTTAAGCCACTTCAGTCTCTTTTGCCAAAGGATTGGGAAGAAAAAGTTCTCTTTGCATTTGTGACTTTTCCACCCTCGTCTTTCCTATGCCCCAGTCTGAAGATGACCCAGACTTCGGCTGAGGCACAGCTGGGTGAGCCAAGCAGGGTCCTGGAGCCTTTGTGTGGGTTTTGTCAAGCAAGGTTGGAAGAGTATTCATTCTCAAGACGGGTTTTTGTTCTTTTGATAAAAGAAAAATCTCTCTTCCCACTTGCATGTGGCTACAGCAAGCTGTGATCCACAGAGCTGCCAATTTCAACACATGTGCATGGGCACACACGTGCCCACTCACATACACACGCACACACACACACACACAGGAGTTGATCCTATTCCTGGCTCCTTCTGAAACAATCCATCTTCAGCCTTCACTGTTAATTATGACTCTGTGTCTTGATGACCAAATGCCACTGAGTCTGGACCCGCTGTCCCTGTGTTCACACATCACATTTACGCAGGTGGATGACATCATTCTGGGCAAGGTTAAGACAATTTCCACAGAGCAAAGGTTCTGCTTAAAACAAACACTGCTTGATTTCAGGACCTGGCAGGGAAATTAAAAAAGAAACACAAGATGCTCTCAGCTTCTGTCCTGGTTTCCAGGCAACCAGATGCCGGGTGTAGGAAGGGAGAGGGCTTTTCTTACTGGTGCCAGACAGTATTGATAGCCAGTGGGCTAACTTTCAGAGCCAAGGAAGTGGGAGGGACAGAAGAAGCCTGCACAAGGCTCATTACCCTAATCAACCATAGAGTCGGCCTATTGGCAGAGAGAGCTGGAAAATGAGCCCATTTGCAGGGGCTGAGCTGGGAGAAAGTTGCTTCTCCGTACTTTACGAAGACTCAGGCACGGTAAGCATGATGATTCCTGAGTAACTGTCAACTGGGCAGCTGAGGAGGGTGTATAATTCAAGTGGGGAGGAAAACCTGACAACTGCCTCCTTGGGGAGCCTCAGGAGCCAGTCCAGGGGGTTTGAGTCCCTGTGGTGGGTAGGGGAGAGGGTGGGGAGAGACATAGGAACCAGGGCAGGGCTGGGGCACTCCTTGCTTCAGTGCAGTTTAACAACTATCCTCTGAGTGGCTACCGCATGCCCAACACTATGCTGAGCCCAATACCATAGTGAAGAAGATGGACAAACAACAAACCATCAAATCCCCTTTGGTATATGTTTGTCAATACCCAGAGCCCCAGAAAGGCCACGTGGCAGAGTGGGGAGAGCAGGGGCTTGTCAGCCATATGGACCCAGGTTCCGATCTGGACTCTGCCACTCAATAAGTGGAGCATGTGACCCTCACCATGGTTTCTAACCTCCCCCAGCTTTCTTTCCACTTCTGTTCAAAGCACCTGGCACGATAATATGATTTCTACTCAAGAATGAGAGTTTTCTGTCTCTTCCTGAGAGTTTCTGCTATGACAGTAAAACGTATGTCCAGCAGGATTGTGAGAATTCCCTGTGCTTCCCAGTTTATATGGCATTTCCTAGGCATTGGTATTTGCAGACCTTATCATATTGTAGGAAGTGTGGCAACCAGGAATTATTGTCCCCATTTTGTACAGGAGGAAACTAAATTGCAGAGAGGCCAAGAGATCTGCTGAAGGTCCTGCTACTCATTCATCATGGAGGTGGGTCTCCGTCCCCGAGTCTGAAGAAGGGACAAATTCAGGAAGTTGTATTGAAGGAAGGAGTGCCTAACCCTGCCCCGGCTCCTGTGTCTCTCCTGCCCCAACCAGGGCTCACCATTGCTGTACCATCTCCTGGGCCTCCCGAGGAGGCTGTCGCCAGGCTTCTGCTGCCTGCCAGGACCATTCGCCCGTCTCCAGCTGCCGTGTTGCCCTCACATTAAGTTTTGACATCTCATCATCCAGCAGCTTCCAATGTTCTGTCACAGGTGCCTGTGTGTCCTCTCTCTACTAAAATACAACACAACAAAACACAGAGAGGCTTCAAGTCTCCAAGCTTTTGTCTGGGCTTTCCTAGGGTCTGGCCCCATGGCCTTGAGCAAGTTCATGAAATTCCCTTACCTAAGTTTCCCAATCTCAGAAACACAGCTATAAACAGTCTCTATCTCCCAGGGCTAGTGTGAGCCTTACATGGGAAAATGCAGATGAAGTGTTCAGCATCCAAGAGTAGCTGGTGCTCAGGAAGCATCCAAGGTTTGCTAGCAAGCAATGGAATTTTCTCCTACAAATTATTCCAAAAGGTCTTCTGCAGACAGCCCTCCCTGCAGGTACATGCCAATGCAATTGGGCCGCCTTTTGGGGGAGAAGTCTGGGGAGAGGCCTCACCAGGCCTGAGGTTATGATGCCTATTGGGGCCTATTAGGTATATGCTGGTCACTAGTCCAAGCACTTTATAGGGTGCACCTCATTTATTCCTTACATCGACCCTGTAAGATAGACCCTATGGTCATCAATCCCATTTTACAAATCAGAAAACTAAGTCACAGAGAGGTTAAGAAACTTGCCCGCAGCCACTCAGCTTGTCAGGAGGCCCCTGCTCATCCCCTCTTGGGCATCCAGCCTCCTGCGCCGTGACACTTGGGACCAAACCCTTTCCAAGTGGCTGTTGAGCCGTGTGAAGCCCAGAGCATTGCCGGGTGGGCCGGGCAGGGGTTGCTGGGGCTGGACGTGAACGCGCAGCCAGGCCAGCAGCACCCTCGGGGGGCGGGGGTGGAGGTGGGAGGCAGCCACCGTGGACCGGTCATCCTTGCTTCACGTGTACCAGATTGACTGCTTCCAGTTAAATAAAAATATCAAAACCTATAACATGTGTCAGAGCACCTGGGGATAAACGCATCACCGAGCTGTCATCACTGCGCTCCCTCCACGTTCCAGGAGCTCATGAGGGGTGCACGTGGAGCTCCTGGGCAGCTGGGATTGCAGCCTCCCTCTAGCCCGGGCCAGTTGGCTTCCAGCCCTCCGGATTCCGCCGTGACCCCCCAGGTACTCGTTTCCTGATTCTACCATGGTTGCATTTGATTGTTGTGGTTCGTTGGTTGGTTGGTTTTTACACCGACTGATTTAATCACCTGCTTTCTGCCAACCTGTGATGCCATCCTGAGCAGGTCCTCTCACCCCCAGTCCTCCGGCAGCAGGAGGGGTTGCGAGAGGTGGGAGCGTTCGTGGGGGCTGCTGCAAAGGGCTGTGGGCCTCCCTGGGGGCTGCAGCTGGAAGATGGGGAGGCCAGGGGGAGGGATTCGGGGTCCTGCCCCTCCTGTATCTATTTTACAACGTAGAACTCCAAGTGACCTTGTTTTTCAATAAAGGTTTGGCAGCTAAAAATGTATCAATTAATTAATTACATACCTACAATAAAATAAAAACTAAAATTGCTGAATGACATGATTCCTCAGGGCCCTTCTAGCATGAAAACCCTCTCTGCAAAATCAGCAGGGGACACTTGTTCCTTGAGGTCAGTAGGATCCAGCAGAGTTTCAATAATTTTGTTCTGAAAGAGGCCATGCCCCTTCTAAGCAATGGCCCTTCAACTTACTCTGTCACACTGACGTTTTATTTTATCCACAGCACTTGTTCTAACCTTATACCTTGTTGTTTGTTTCCTTTGGGGAAGGGAGACCTCATCTTGTTCACCCAGGGACCCCTGGCTCAGAACAGTGCCAGGCACAGTGTCGGCCCTGGACAGATATCTGTGAACTGAACAAACAACTGAATGAATGAATGAGGTACTCTCTGCCTTCTCAATCCTCAGTGGAAGCCTGGAGCAAGCAGAGGGCACCAGAGATGTGGGGTCCAGATCCACTGGCTGCTCGCTTCATCCCGAGGCCCCATGAAAATCTAAAACCAAGCTTCCATGGTCTCCCCTGCAGAATGGGCAGCAGCCACGCTAAACAGGGAGGTGCACGGAGACCCACTGACCGACGTGTGTGACAAGTTCTCACGCGTCATGTGACACATGGGTGGCACTGCTCCAAGCGCTGTTGAATCTAAGATGGCTTTTATCATTTCCTCCGTTTTGGAGAGGGAGGAGCTGAGATTCAGAGGATAAAGCTGGTATTCACACTTACGTCTTCTATGTCTTCTGATCTCTGATCATTGCTCTTTATATGCCCTCATGCCACTTTTCTAAAACAATCTCTCACTCTCTCTCGCCCCCCCTTCTCTCTCTCTCTCTCTCACACACACACACACACACACACTCAGTGGATGTTAGCTGGTTCAATTTAATCTTTTTCAATTAACAATTTTTTAAATTTAACATTAGATTAACGTTTTCCCCAAACATACCTTCCTCTTTCTCCTCAGCCAAGATGCATCCCATGTAAGGCTGCAGACAGGCTCGAGGCTCGGGCGGGGGCAGGGCCCTCCCTGCAGGCGGCACTGGGGGCAGGGCCCTCCCTGCAGGCGGCACTGGCCTCTGCCCGAAGTCTCCACAGGTGAAGCAAACAACCATTCTGCCCAGGGGACGGACTCTGAACTGGGGAGAGGGGTAGGCCTTGGGGGCTCCCCAAGTCCTCCTCTCCTGAGCACCCCTCTGACAGATGCTTGGTTCTCTGGGCAGGATGCAGAGCAGACACCAGCACTCCCTGCTTCCCACTTCTCCTTGGGATTGGGGCTAAAAATTTCTTTCTCCCACAAGAGAGGATGAGCTGGACAGAGGTTTCCGGGCTGCACCAAGCCTCAGTTCTGCTTTGCCTTGAGATGAGGAACAGCTGTGTCCCAAAGGAGAGGCACAGTGTCTCCTTGAAGACTCGGGTGCCTCCCCCCACCCTGGGGGTTTGGATAAAAGTTGTGGGGGTAGGTGAGTGGGGACAGAGTTGAGGGGTCCCACCCGCCTCTCTTTCAGCAGCTCTTGCACCCCGGGTCACGGGCTGGTCCTCTGTAGGGTCCCAAGACCGGAGGTGGGCCTTCTTTTCTCCCTGCCATCTGAGGGCTGGCCCAGGGTGTTTTCTGTCACCAGGGAGAATGACAGAGGCTGGAAAAGGTCAAAGGACACGGTCTGCTTGCCGGAAGGACTGAGCAGTTGAAGTCTGTCGGAAAGTGCTAGCATCCAAAAGGAGAAAACTGCTAGCCACAGAGATCCCGAGCAGGAAGAGCCTAGGCCCCAGGCCCCACAGACACGGGTTCCAGTTCCTCCTCTGCCTCTCTCCGGCAGCTGTAGGATACCCAGCCTCAGTTTCCATACCTGTACTTGAAGGGCTTTGTAGCAGTTCAAGGAGCTCACCTGTAAAGGGCCTTTTGGTAGTTTCAGGAGATGCAAGTTGAAAGGAGGAATGGGTACCTTGGTCTTAAGAAAGGGACAAAAATGATCTGTCATCTCAGGTCACAGTCATGGTTGGCAAGTGTCTTAGTTTGCCAGTGCTGCTATGACAAATACCGCACACAGGTTGGCTTAAATGACGGGAATTTATTGGCTTACAGTTTTGGAGATTAGGAGTTCAACATCAAGGTCTTGACAGGCCATGCCTTTGCCGAACTCCGTAGTGTCCAGTGGGGGCTCAGTCTCTCTCTCCATCACGTGGCCATCTGTCCCTTTCCTTCTCTAGCTTCTTCTCCCTGACTGTATTCCAATTTTCTCTTCCTTATAAGGACTTCAGCCAAGCCAGCTTAAGGCCCAGCCTGATTCAATTTGGCCTCAAGCAAAAAGGATCTCCAAAGGTCCTGTTTACAAATGGGAGCACACTCATGGGACTGAGGTCAGGACTTGAAAACATCCTTGTGTGTGTGTGTGTGTGGTCAATTATTCAATTGACCACAACAAGCTCACCATCTCCTCACTCCTTTCACCACTAGGTTTTCACTGTTTTGATTTTGCATCTTTCCCACTCTCACAACTAATTTTACTGTGCATTTAGCCTTCTTTGCCAGCTTCTTTTTCCCTGAAAAGCAGAGCTCAGGGGCTACCCCTCTCCCCTCACCCACTTGATGACAATGAAAATCACCAAAGGTTGCCTGTTATTTAAAGACAAAAAAGGAGGAAAGAGAAAGCAGGGAATTCCTGCCCCACTCCAAACCTACCCAATTGGAATGGCCGGTGGAAGGACCTAGAAATCTGTATTTCTAAAAAGTCTACTGGGGGATTCTTCTCACCAAGATTGTACAAGAAATATACTTTAAGGGATGACTTTCACAGATATTTTTTTTACCAAAAACCAACAGTAAAAAATACATTAATAAAAACCTTTTACATTGCAAATCAATATATTCACATATAAATAACTGATTAAAAAGTTTAATGAAACACTATGCAGCCTTATTAGGTACATTCCATTATTTTCTTTTCCATTCCATTCTACTCCATTCTGGTGTACTCTATTTTGCTTTATTTCATTTCATTTCCCACCCATTTGCCATAGGGCGTGATTTTGGCGCAGTTCTTTCAGGCTGGCTCTAGACTGTATCAGTGTACCAGGAGTCAGTCTTCTGACCCATAACTTAAGCATCACTGGAAACTTGATAAAAGTACAAATTACCAGGCTCAGAGATTTTAAACAGTTTCAGGGCAGCCAGGACCACAGCTGGTCTGGGGATCATGGGGCCGCTCAGCTGGAGAACACCCCGCAGCAGAAATCAAGGAAGCAGAGCATCTGACTGGCCCAGATGGGCCAGACCCACCTCTTGATCAGAGAAGGAAGACAACCTGCTGGGCTCTCCCACCAACACTGTGTCCTGGGGCACTTGGTGGCTCCCCCAAATTAAGTGGAAGGGGAGGGAGGGATGGAGGCAACACTAATGTCCGCTGCAAAAGCTGTCCCAGGCCACCCAAGTAGCATTTAGCTACTCTCTCCTTCTTGTGTGTCTCCCAGGCGGGGCCTATAACCCATATTCTCCCTGGTGCCCCCGGGGTGCCTAGCATGGTGCATACGGCAGGCATCCCATACATGCGGGCTGCGTGGAACACCAGGTACAGTTACAGAAGATGTTTGGCTCGGTGTTCCATGCACACACCTGAAGGCAAGCTCCCTGAGGTCCTGATTCTGTTGATTGCAACAGTCTGGTCGATTTTTATTTATTTTATTTAACAAACTATCACCATGTTCGAGCCAGGGTCCGAAGAGCTTAACAAATACCAGCTCACGAAGTCCTCATAGAAACCCATATGAGAGGCACCGTAATGTGCCAACCACAAGCCATACAATATGTTGCACCGATATTATCTCTAATCTTCAAGTCCACCCTGCAAGGGATGGGGATTATTTCTCCGCCTTGTAGATGCGACTTAGAGGGGTCATATAACTTGCCCAAGGACCCATAAGCAGTGGGGCTGCACTGTGAACCCTAGTTAGGATGAATGAGCAACGAATGCCAGGATCTGAAACAGCACTTACGCCTAGATTTGTCAGAGGGAGGCTCTCGGGTCCTATGTACATCAATAGCCACGGGTTAAAATGGGCCAAGTCCTGGAAGGTGGGAGTTGGGCTGTGGGGTGGGGGAGAAGATCCCTCTTACAAACAGAAACAGCGACAAAAGCAAAATGACTCACAAAAGTTCCAGCGGTGGGCAGGGCATTGATAAGCATCGGAAATCCCAGCGGCTGCCTGAAGAGGACTTGGATGTGCCCTCATTCTGTTACAAAGTAGTGACAAAGAAATTCATCACTGCTTGTAGGAATTTCTTTATTCAATGAAAGGAGGAGAGTTCTATTCACTCATAGAGACTTTTGGGCAAACTTCAAGCTCTATTTTAATTTTTCAGTAGCAAGCATTGCTGTCAGCCACCCTTTAAAACAATGAACTCAAATTCCTCTTTGTCTTCATTGTAGTGACAATGGTGTTACAGCTGACGAATGTTCTTTCTCGGTTTGCATGGCTAGTCAATATCTTCTGCATTAAATATGTCTCTCAAGGTTGCCCTAGGTAGGCTCTGGAAAGGGAACTCTTGTTCCTACTTTGGAAGAAAAGTCCCTGGAGTCATTTTTTAAATTAAAATAAACACGTTATGTGATTTGTGCATTCAGAACTGTTCTGTTTAGCTGTTAGATCCAAATATGTTTTTATGATCCTAAATTTATATTCAGTTTGGTAGAGTACCTATGATTAAGGTAAAGTCTTAACAGGTAAAATCTGTGCTCAATAATTACTTTTCCATAGGTGACAAGTTTAAAGCATGCTGTTCCTCCCAAGTTGCCTTCAGTTCGATGTGTGCATAAAAATAATTAGTTGGAAAGTGTGTCATTTATTGCTGCATAACAAACCATCCCCAAATATCATTGCTTGCATCTGCAATTTATTGCTTCTCACAACTCTGTAGGTTGACTGGGTAGTTGCTTTGCATTTTGCTGGTCTCCCCCGAGCTCCCTTATGTGACTGGGGGGATCTGACCCCTCAGCTAGGTCCAGAGGGTCTAAGAAGACTTAAGTCATATATCTAGGGCTGGCTGTTGGTGGATCTCTCTTCATGTGATCTGTCGCCATTCAGAAATATAACTCGGGCTTCAAACATACTGGTCTTCCAAGAGGGCAAACCTGGAAGCTGCAAGGCTTCATGAGGTTGAGCTCTGGAGCTTCTCAATGCCACTTCTATCAGCTAAAGCAAGTCGCAAAGCCAACCTAGGGATAAGGAATATAAATTCCCCTTCCAATAGGAAGGGCTGAAGAATTACAGTCATTGTTCCCAGATGCAAAACACGCTCACTCACTTGCTCAAAAGTCTTATTCCATTGCAGCATTGGCCTCACTCTCAAAGCCCAGGATCTTGGTCACCTAAATGCAGAAGCAGAGGAGGTGCCTTGGATGCAGCTCTTCTTGAGTCAGAGAATTGCTAAGTAAAGAGATGTGTTGTATGCCCCCCTCTCCCCAACATACTAAGGTGAAACAGGGAGAAGACAACCTCAGCAGACTCAGCCATTCAGAACTGAAGCAATGGGTGTCATGTGGCGGTTGCTGGGCCACAGCATTCTGAAATACAGCCAGGCACATCTTGTCAGTTTCCCCTACTGTGAGAACATGGGATGCTCCTTGCTTCAGGCTCACTTCTGCTCCCTGAGAGTGGTTCCATAATCCCTTGTTCTCTTTGACTCTTGGCTTCATCCTCTGGGCCTTTAGCTCTGCCCTCTGAGTTGTCCTTCCTTTCCCATAAGAAATGATCCATGCTTTGCAACTGAATAGTTTTCTCTGATTATTTGTTGCTGATAGAAATTTGCAGGTCCAGAGGCTCTTTTAATTTTTTACTGCCTCTGTCCATTGGGGTCCAAGTTGGTAGTATTTTCACCAATAGAGCATCTTTAAAACTTTGTGGGTTTCCCTTGACTCATTGGGATTGAGTCATGCTTATTATTCTCTTTAAGAAAGATTCTCTGGACTTTGGGCGGAGTGTGAACCTACTGTAGGAGACCCTCTTAAGAT
>PVKY010015005.1:0-10346 GCA_004027775.1 Bradypus variegatus | reverse complement strand
CTCTGACAGTCAAGTTCCCCTGCATCCCAGTCGTGGAATAGCTCTTCTTAGTTGATTGAACCCCCATTCCTGACTGTGGCCTACTGTTTCAGTTTGCAAAAGATGCTGCAATGCAATATACCAGAAATTGGTTAACTTTTACAGTGGGTATTTATTATTACAAATTTACTGTTCTAAGGCCATGAAAATGTCCAAATTAAGGCATCAAGGGGCAACATACCTTCTGTGAAGAAAAGCTGCTGGAATCCGGGGTTCCTCTGTCAGCTAGCAGGGCACATGGCCAGCATCAGTTGGTTTTTCACTCCCAGGTTTCATTGCTTTCAGGTCCTGGTTCCAATGGCTTCCTTTCTGAGCTTTTGTGGGTCTTCTCTTAGCATCTCTGAGTTTTTTCTCTCCAAGCTCTCTGGGTGTTTCTCTGTCTTTTTCTGTCTTTTAGCCTCATAAAGGTTTCTAGTAATCGATTAAGACCCACCTTGAAGTGGGTGGGTCACATCTCCCTTGAAACAACCTAATCAAAAGGCCCCACCTACAATAGGTCTGCACCCACAGGAATGGATTAAAAGAACATGGCATTTACTGGGGTACATAAGAGCTTCAGATCAGCATATCTGTACTTTGGCAAGCCATGCTTCGGATTTGATGTCCTGTCCCCAAGAGACAGCCTTCCCTTGCAGTTAGGTCAGTGCCTCAGTTTTATATGCAGAAAAGAGCACGGGGATTACAGTTGGAGTATTACTCAAATGTTGACTTTGCCACTTTTCAGTTGGTAAACTTAACTTTAACTTCTCTGATGTTCAGTTTTTTTAATTTGTAAAGTTGGGATAGGGTTCCCACCTGACAGGCTAGTGTAAAGCTCAGATAGATCATATTTATACAGGGATACTCTAATGCACCCCTCTTTCCTGTACTCTTCCTCAGAGGGTGTGTCTGGAGCCACATCTCAGTCCCTGCTCCTTCAAGACATGTGGCTCATTCATTCATCTACTAATAACACCAGGAATCACTTATTCACTAATAGAAAGAAGATGATCAGGACACTGCCCCTCTTATGTGGACCTGGCTTGCACATCAAAATGAACTTTAGGAGTATGTAGAAGCCTAAGAAGAAGGCAAAGAAACTTCTACTTTCTTCAGTCTCAGGAACTACTTCACTCACTCCCTATGGCCACTCTGATCTCATCCTCTGACCTCCTTTTTCTCTGTACCTTGCTTCTAATACTGGACATTTCTGGTCATGAGCATTGGATTCATCCTCAACATTCTCACGGTCTGTATTGTAAATATTTGCCCGTGACCTCTCCACATTCTGGGACTGGCTGAGCCTGCCACCTTCTAAGCCTCCCTTTGAGTGAGGAGAAGAATGACTGTCTGAACCCTGAATGGGTCCCATCTATGGGGAGGACAGCGACTTAAGGAGAAGGGCCTGTCTGTTGGGCGAAAACTGTTTTCCAAAGAAGGGCAATACTAGGCCCAATGGGGAACCTGGGCAGGAGCCCCTGGGCCAGATTTGGGGCAGAATCCAAGGTAGGGCTCCAGTTTCCCATCAGTCAACCTTCTAGACAGGCTATCCCATGGACTTCAGAACCCAGAGCACAGGAAAAGTTAACTTACAACCCCTCTGCAGACCATAAGGTAGCTCAGGATGAACCCCAAACTCCTGAGGTTTACATCCAAGGTGAGGACCCCAGGGGTCCTTTCCCTGCTGGCCTCCCAGCCTCTGTCCTGCCTCTTCCACCTCCTCTGGGCCTCTGGGCTTTAGCATATTTGCACTCTCCATGTCCCCACATTGGGCTTCTGTGGGAAATGTCCTTAGCCATTTGGCCAATTCTGGTCTGGGCTTCATGACCCACTTCTGACATGACCTCTGCTATGTAGCCTTCCTGAGCTGCACCAGGTAGATTTTGACCTCCTCCTTCTGAGCCCTGAGACACCTGTGTAAATTTCAATTATTGCACTTACTCCATTGTATTGTGGCTCTCTGTTTACTTGCCTGTCTTTCCAACAGAATGAGCTTTTTGGGAGCAAGGTGTTTTCATCTCTATAAGCAGCATCTAGCTCAGGGCTTAAGTATTAATAAGCCCAAAACAGGCTTAGTGAATTAACAAAGGAAGGAAACAAGTCATTGTTTTTACCTCAATTAAGGAATATGATAAAATGCAGACTATGAAGCATAATGTTCCCAACTTCTAGCCTCCTGGGTCGTTGCTACTTAAACTGGTGTTTTTCTGGTTAGGATTTGTTCTTGGGCCTACCTGGAGTGGGCCTTGTCCCACCGGTGGATGTGAGGTCATCACGTTCATGGAAAGACAATGATGGCAGAGGCTGAGCATCTGGCTGGTGTGAAAGTCTTTGGTAGATCTGCCCTGTGTGCTGGTGAAATGAAACTTTAAAATGTGCAAAAGTGTTCAGGAAGTGAGGTCTACGTGGACAGGGGGCATCAGGGCAAGATTTAAGAACTTCCTTCCATGCAGGACTCCTGCAGGAACTCACACCTTGGGGCCTCTCCTAACTTTGATGGGAACTCCTGGATGGCCCCATCACTAGCTATGGATTCATGACTCCTCCATGGAAATAGATGCTCACATAAGGAAAGAACTCAGCTGTGATAAAGAGTGTCCTGGGAGACTGGAGAATGATGGGGGGTTGGAGTTTAAGTATGTTGGGAATATATTGTGGTTTGGGGTGCTTTTCTTGCCCTGTAGATGCTTTCTACCATCAGCTCTAGAATTTACTGTTGACTCCCCAGTAACCTGAGATGAACCATCTAGACTTCATTCTGGTCAATTGAACCAACCTGTCCTACCTTTCTCCCTGGAGATCCAGGATGGCAAGTGATGTTCCAGTCCTTGCAAACTTGAATTTGTGGTCTTCTGATGGGGGTTGTTTTTCTGTTTCACATTCAAAAGTCTTGAATTATTAGTCATTTGAATTACTTCCATTTTGCAAAATAAACATGTTTCCTCAGTAAATTAAAACCTGCCTAACTAAGAGCTGCCTGGCTCACAGCTCCCACCATCTTGTACCTCTCCACAGCTGGGACCTTGGGCTCTCCTCTGAGGTCTGGATGCATCGTCAGGATCTAGGATATGCCTGCTCCTCCTGTGTTTGGAGGACCCTAAGAAATTGGTCAGGAAAACTGATACATGGAGCAGAAAATAGAACAGGAAGATCATGAGCAGAGATCCCCCAGTTAGGGCCAGGGGGTGCCCTATCACACAGAGAGGACCCATGGGTCACTCCCAGGGATAGACAGGGGGACTAGGCCATGGATTTCCTGGAGGGTTGCCCAAAGAGGGAAGTAACCTGTCCCCACATGGCTGTACTTATTTTTTATATAATGTGTGACCTCAGTCTGGGGGTTCAGCCTAACCTACACCCAGTAGGTCTATTAAGCAAACATTAAATGGCCTATGTGGAAAGCAGCCTCAAGGCCTTTGTCTATCTGCTCTTACTCACTGAGCTGACTTGCCATCAATTACTATAATTTTTCAGATATAGGATGATTATGATGAATTAATGAAAGACTGACATGCAGTGTCATTGATCTTGGTTTCTATGCATTTTCCCCCTTCCAGGGAAGGCGAATTCACAGTGGAGGTCCTTGCCTTTAATAATGTCAGTGCTGCCTCCCTGAGAAAGCAACTCTTCATCGTGCGGGAACCCTGCCAGCCCCCCCTGGTGAGAAACCTGGGGCCCGGGAAGGTCCAGGTAGGCTTGGAAACTGTGGAATGGTTTAAAAGTCTCCTTTCAGCCTTGCCCATGCATCGGATACTGTGCTACGAATAGAAAGAACTTTGGGGAATGAAATGACGCTTTGTCATATTTATCCTGGGGCATTTTATACAAAGGAGAGCCTGTGAACGGGTTCAGAACAAAGGTCATGTGAGAGAGAGAAACGTTGGCCTTGGCTGGAGATAGAAAGGGACAAGCTTTAGCCTTGGTTTGTGAATAAGTCCTTTATTCTCCTATGTTATACTGATATTCAGCACAGCTCACTTTGAGGAGGGTCTTTTTAAAAAAAAAAATGAGTGTGTCTCAAACTGTCGAGTTTTCAGGAGAAAGAAAAATTCAAATGTATAAGACATCAAAATCGAAAGAAATTGTCAAGTTTGTGCATGGGTTAGGAAAAGCAGGGTTGCTCTTTATTTCTTTAGTTTTTCTTATTATTATTTGTTTATTTAGCTTTTGATTTGGAGCAAATTCTCCTTTTTTTAGGGCAAAGTTGCACAAATGACAAATTGGAATTAAGCTCTGTAACTTGGCTTCATTTCTCCAAATGTTTTCAGTGGCTTTCTGGCCCCAAGAGGTCAGTTAAGGGTCCCTTTGAGTCTGGGTCACTGGCGGCCCCCCCGAGCCAGGCAGTAGGTCAAGCCAGCACCTGGCCACCTGCCCTGGTACGGGCCCGGGTTGGCCTGGGAGCTGCACCTGCACAGGGCCGGCGTCTGCTGGGCCTCTCCTGGAGTTAGCTTCTGGTTTCTATTGCTTTCCCCAAAATGCCTCTGGGCATCTGTCTTAGCTTCTCTCTCTCAGCTCCTGTGCATCATTACTTCTTTCTCCCAGGATGTTTCTCTCTAAGCATCTGGGGGTCTTCTCTTAGCTTCTCCAGGGCAAACTCTAGATGTCATCTCTTTACTTCTCTCCTAGTTCTGGTTTCAACAGCTGTCTCCAAAATGTCTCTGGGCGTTTTCTTTCTAAGCATCTCTGGCTCTCTTTAAAATGTCTCTGCCTTTTATCCTCTTGTAGAGGAAACCAGTAAACTAATCAAGAACCCCCTTGAATGAGCAGGGTAATATCTCCATGGAAATAATCTAATCAAAAATTCCCACCCACAGCTGAGTGGGTCACATCTCCATGGAAGCAACCTAATCCAAAAATCCTACCCACAATAAGTCTGTCCCCACAAGACTGGATTAAAAGAACATGGCTTTTTTGAGGGACATAATAGATTCAAACTGGCACAGAATCTTATTGTTAAAACTTGGGGTGGCTCATATAAATCTGGGCAGTTTTATTATAAGTCCTAGAATGGTATGGTACAATGCCGAGTAATTGAAAGGTCATTTAAATCATAACCCTCTGCGACTGGTAGTATCTGATTAGCCTTTCTTGCCCCTTCTGCCTCACAGACTAGCCAGACCCAAGTAACATCAGGTTCAGGCTATGGGCCAGACAGGCACATTCTCAAAGGGTCAGGAAGGGCATAAAACTGATTGGGACAGACAGTGGCTGGGAGGGATGTGGTCTGTGGATAAACAGGGACAGATATTTTCCCTTTGATCATTGTATTTTCTTTTTGTATTATTAATGTGAGCAAAAATATTTTTCTATATTTATACAAGGCTATTTACATTTAATTATTTATTTTGAAAAATTTCAAATATAAACGAAAGTAGAGAGAATAGTGTTATAATCCCATCGCCTAGATTGAAGTCATCAATGTTTTACCATATTTGCCTTATCTGTTTTTTTTCTTTGTTGAAATACTCTAAAGTCAATCCTAGATATCAAGACACTTAACCCTTGAATACTTCAATATATATCTTTCAAAACTAAGGACTGTTTCTTATGTATACAGAATGCTATCATCACAACTCAACAGTTAATATTTCTTAATATAATCTACACTTAGCTCGTAATCAGATTTCTCTATCTTCAGACTGTCTCTAGGCAATTGTTTGTTTGTGGGTGCACTAAAGTCTTTTGTTTAAAAGAAGAAACAAACAAACAAAAAAACCCCTTTCTGTCACCAACTAGGACTTTGAGATCACCTAAAATATGGTTTGTACAGAAAAGCAAAAATAAATGCCTATTTCCTTCCCTGCATTATCAACGCTTGGAGTCATAAACTGTGACATTAGCTGCTACTGACGGGAACAAATGAGTTGTGTGTGTGTACCTGTGGTTTGTGGCGACAGGGGAAGCCTAACTCACTATTTTGTCATCATTGATTTTTTAAAAATATGAATATTATTCAATCAGTTTTAGACATTATCTTTCTGATGCTCAAAGTGACCCACTTAGGGCCTGCAGGACACTGTAAGCTGGTTCTACTGGCCCTCTGACGTGACCCTGTTGGTCTTTGAAAGCTGCTCCAGCTCTGGAATTGGCCAAGACTCTGTGGGGCTCTGTGCACTTTTAGGGGTTTTGACTGAGATCTGGAACTAGGGGTGCTCATTGCCCCTGGTTTGTCATCAGTTCTAAGATTTTCAGTATACAGCTCTAGGAATATGAATTCAAAATAAAATAAAATGTCATTGTTTCATACTGTATTTCCCATTCGAACAACATTATTTATGTAAATTTTACATGATTATTTTTAAAAATTTTTATACTTGTGTTCTCTCATACTAAAATCTTGGTTCTTAAAACGTCAACATAATTACTTATAGAATGTTTGCTAATAAATACCTGACATACTTTAAAGTAACAATGTCAGTGTTGCCACCAGAAACAAAGATGACCAAAGAACTTTCAGATTTATTTGCAGTTCTTTTTGCCGTCAGAATATATAAGGCACTTGAAATATTTCTTTTTTCTCTGTTAACTTGCTTGAAATATGGTTACCTTCTTTTGTTTCAGCTAGTTTCCAATTTTTATGGATCTGTTTCCTTTAAGGAGATTTTTGAATATGCAAAACATTTACATGATTTCAGTCACAACTATACAATAAAGTATCTACTTATATATTTTTTGTAAGTTGCCTATCTATGTCTTTGCTCATTTTCCTATTGGACTATTTGAAAATTTCCTGTTGAATTTAAAGCATATTAACTCTGTTGTATATATGTTAAATGAATCTCTTTTTTTATCTCTGTTGTTTGCTTTTGAAAATTATATTTTTGGACTCAGAAATTTTAAATTTTTATGCAATCAAATGTATTAACCATTTCTTTTGATATTTTCCCATTAATTTCATGCTTAGAAAGTTGTTTTTCCCCATTATGAATATATAAGTATAAATATTTACTTACTCTTTCTTCTTGTTCTTGCAACATTTTGATTTTTTACCCTTGTCTCTGAAATAGATATAGTATTTGTTTTGGTGTTATCTGAAGTCCAGCTCTAAAACTCCTGTCCTTGATTAGACAAATAACTGGAGCATTACAGTTAAAGTAACTTTCATTTTAAAAAATTCAGTGTTTCATCAGCTATTGGAGATTTTAATGAGACATCTTTTCTTTTTAATCAATAGATATGGAAGTCTCAGCCTCTGGAGCTGGGAGTGACATTTGAAGCTGCCATCCTCTGTGACATTTCCCAAGGCATTTCTTACACCTGGAGCTTTGTGAGGTCTGATGGCTCCCCTATAACCTTGCCTCCTGCTGTCAACTGTCACAGACAAGCCATAGCCCTCCCTGGATACTTTCTAGAGTGTGGAAACTATACTGCAGTTGCTAAGGTGGGTTCACCGAATGGAAGCTGACCTGACCACTCACACAATGAAACTGCTACTTTCCACCAGCCATTGAGCAAGAACTCAACATTTTTTTAAATTAAATTCAGTTTTATTGAGATATATTCACATACCATACAGTTATCCATTGTGTACAATTAACTATTCACAGTACCATCATATAGTTGTGCATTCATCACCCCAATCTATTTTTTGAACATTTTCCTTATACCACAAAGAATCAGAATAAGAATAAAAAATACAAGTAAAAAAGAAAACCCAGATCATCCCCCCATCCCACCCTATTTTTCATTTAGTTTTTGTCCTCATTTTCCTACTCACCCATCCATACACTGGATAAAGGGAGTGCGATTCACAGGGTTTTTACAATCACACTGTCACCCCTTGTAATCTACTTTGTTATACACTCATCTTCCAGAGTCAAGGCTACTGAGTTGGAGTTTGATAGTTTCAGGTATTTACTTCTGGCTATTCCAATGCATTAAAACCTAAAGAGGGTTATCTATATGGTGTGTAAGAATGTCCACCAGAGTGACTTCTCGACTACATTTGAAATCTCTTGACTACATTTGAAATTTCTCAGCCACCGAAGCTTCACTTCATTTCATCTTGCATCCCCCTTTTGGTCAAGTAGTTGTTCTCAATCCCACGATGCCAGGTTCAGACATCCTCGGGAGTAATTTCCTGCAAAGAGCTCAATGTTTTAAACTCTCAAGATGTTCTATCCAAGAAAAGGGGGTTGTTAAAAAAAATGTATGTGCAGGATTTGAGAAAAATGTTTCATCCCTTGAGAGAACAAATTAGATTTAAACACTGACAAAGCAATCAATTGAAAACTACTTTAAAACTCCTTATTTAAGAAAACTTTCCAGGCACCTTTATTGGCTAAGCCACTGTGCTAGTAATGGAGAAGTGAGAAGAATATTTGACTCTGTCGTTTAATAGCTGTCTCGGTTTGCCAGGGATGCTATAACCAGTACTACAGATTGGTTGACTTAAACAGCAAAAATTTATTGCCTCACAGATTTGAAGGCTAGAAGTCTAAAATCAAGGTATCGGCCAGCCGTGCTTTCTCTGAAGTCTGTATTTTCTGGTGGTGGTTTCCCGGTGATCCCCAACTCAAACTCTGCCTCGTTACATGGCCATCTGCCCGTCTGCTCCTCACTCCTCCTGCTGTGTACAAATTTCCTCGGTTTACAAGGGCTCCAGTCATGTTGGATTCAGTTTGGCCTCACCATAACTAATCACATCTTCAGAGCTCCTATTTACGAATGAGTTTACCCCCATAGGACCTGTGGTTAGGCTTGAACACGTCTTTGTGGGGGACCTGATTGAATCCATAACAGCAGTTTATCATTTAGAAAGAAGAAGATGCCAGTCAGAGAGCGAAGCCATAAAAGAGGTGTCTCCAGTGTCTGGCCTGAGGTCTTGGTTTTCGGTAGCTGCTCAGTGTGTTTTGGCTGAAAAAAATGGTGACGGTGTGTGGGTTCAGCAGAGGGAGAGGTCACCTCGGTTGGAGTAGGCTTCATGGAGGAGAGGTCCTGAAAAGAGAGAAGAGAGAGTCTGTCCAAAGGGGTAGAAAGTCGGGGAGACAAGATGAGGGCTTATGTGCTGGGATAGTGAGCAAAGTGAAACACGGCAGGGAGTTAGCACTGGAGAAATGGTGTGGGATCAAATTGTGGAGGTGGTGAAGGCCAGGCTCAGGAGATGGGACTGGAGACCAGTCCAGAGCCCTCCAAACTAGCTGCAGTGAAGGAGCTTTTTTGTCCTCAGTTATAGATGGCTGTTTGGTCCTACTGTGCATAAGTGCCCGCTCATGCCACATTCAGCTCACCCCAGGCATTCGTTGACACTCAAACGGGCCCAGATCTTGTTCAAGGGAACAGGTACACTGATGATGCACTTGAATGTTGCAGCCATGTCAAACTGTGATCAGAGTTTCCAAATGCTTCTTCTCAACTTCTGTATTTATCTCACCGTGGGCCCGATTGGTAATAACTCACCGGCTGACAGAGGGCTGCAGGCCACTCGAGAATAATTAGATGCTGTAGTGTGGATATTTATGACTACTTCTTGGCTTTTTAGTTGATGAACACTAGCCTTTCCATGGACATAATGGCATAAGACTTTATTACTTAGATTTTTGAAAAACAGATGCTTTTCAATTGCAGACTGGGGATATAAGCCAGTATTTGGGGTTAAGGCTGGGTAGGTTTAAATCATCACTTTCTATCTTCCAGTGGGAATTTAACTAAAACTTCCAAGCTTCTGGTTTGGGAGTTTACATATGTTTTTTGCATATATAAATAGCTGATTAATAAATTTGTTCAGATTTCTCATAACTGGCTGTTATAAATTCTTAGGATATGTCCTAATAAATTACACTTTGATAATTAATTGTCATATATATAATTGTTGCAGTTTGGATGTACTGAATTTGATATTTTAAAAATATTTCTGTTTAGGTATCTGTTTGCAGGTAAGAAAATGAAAAAATGTAATTGTGTAATGCTTTGAAATGTAAAAAAACAAAAAAGCTGTAAATAAAATGGACTCAATCCTAAAAAAAAAAGAAAGAATAGTTAAAGGCTGAAACAGGACAATGGCCATGGGAATAATGACCAGAACAGGGTAGACTATAGAGTGCATTGGGGGTGGGGTGGGGTACAATTTGATTAATTAGGGGAAATAAAAGGGAAAATTCGAGACATCTGAAATACTGGATGAGTGGAAAAGAGTGAGGCTGCTCTTTCATTTTCCTGGTGTAAAATGGAGCATTTATTTGTGTCCAGCTCCATGCTAAGCCCTGTGGAGATGCAAAATAAGTAAGGAGAATTAGATGGGTATTGAGATGTTTGTTGAAATGTCCATAACACCAAGTGCTCATAACTTAGTGCATATATCCCTGTAACAGAGTTTATTCCCCTGAGCT
>PVKY010015004.1:0-10346 GCA_004027775.1 Bradypus variegatus | reverse complement strand
GCCAGTGGTTAATGAGGGCCCACTTCCCATGGCCCAAGACAGTCCGCCTCTTGGCATGGCACAGACAAAGCCAACACAGCATGCTGGGCCAGCGTGGTGTCCTCGCCAAGGGCTAACCCCAGGAAACGCCAAGGTGGGTGTGCTCAGGGTGGGAGTGGAGACGGGTGAGGGCGGGGGAGGGCAGGAGGGAGGGACGGCCATGAAATGAACCCGGACACGGGTGGGGTGCAGGGCAGATCTGCAAACCAACAAAGGAGGAGGCTGAGGGTCAGGGTGGACAGCACACCACTGGTGGAGGGTCACAGAGGCAGAGGACACCGTTGAGGTGCCTACGGAAACACAAGCAGCTATAGATGCCCACGGTTCAAGCTGGACAGGACAGGGACAGGGACCCAAGGTCCGGTGATAGATGTGCCTGGGCACATCAGACGCCCTCCACAAGGACGGGGAAGATTAAGAACAAAACACACAGAGGGACAGACAAACAAAAACGACAGCAATGAAGCCGATCGAACAGACACAGAGGGAGGACCACAGGGTCCACAGGGGCAGCGCTGGTTGCCTGCTTGTCTACAGGGGGCCAGAGCCGCACACTCAGGTGCTCTGCCCGGGGCGGCAGAGATGGCTCAGTCGTGTTAGGAGCGTGCGGGGAGGCGGCCCGGGTGGGCCAGGGAGCACTCGGGCAGCGTGGGCCTGCAGCTGCCCTGAGTGCTCCCTGGGGAGGAAGCGGCTAGTTCTTGTTCTTTGCTCAATCAGAATGTGTGGAAACGTGTGTTCCCAGGAGGGAAAAACCACGGACAGCGAGCAAAGCCAGGTGACAGCTCTCTCATCCGTCCGAGGTGGAAGCAGCGGCCGCGGCAGCTGGCCACAGAACATGACCTCTAAGGGGTGGGGGAGGGAGGGGGCTTGGGAAGCTACTTTAGGGAGCAGATCCCACCAGGGACCGTCACACGCAGCAGACATTAAAAGGTCAAAATAAAAAAGGATGAGTCAGGTGGACAAAGACAAGATGTGTTAGACAAGGGTCCAGGGGGCCACGGCTGCTCTCGTCCAGTGGGTGGCAGGGCGTGCGCCGCTGGAGATGGCAAACACTGGGGGGCCGCGAGGGGACAGAAACAGGAGGGAGGCTGGGCGTAGCCTGGGAGATGCTACCGGGCAGGACAGCGCAGGGAAAGGCAGGGAGGCGAGTTCTAGATGGATCAGGCTGCAACAGAGACACTGGTGTCTAGCAATTTTTTTTGACTGTTTTGGTTGGTTTGGATTGGCATTTGGCTCTGAAAATAATGCATATGAATGTCAATTATCAGACAAGACAGGCAATCAGGGACCATCAGCAGAAAAGCAGGAGGGATGAGATAAAATGAAATACACACTGTCTCAGTGAGAGCACACAGAAGAAGGGGGTCCACTGCAGGCAGCAGCCCCTGCTGCGCACCCCAGGATGCAGGACGCCCCCAACTCCCCCAGACACCAGGGAGCAGACCCTCCAGGGCCCTGGGCTCCACTGCCCTTGGGCCGCTGCCTGCTTCGCAACCCATTTCCTGCTACTTAAAGGTGCCTCCAGAAATACCTTCTGGTCTATAGTAAGAAGTGGCTTTTTCTTGTTTGTTTGTTAAATAAACATAACTGACTTGTCTTGGTTCCTAAAGCTTGTCAACACTGAAGAGAGAAAAGGGGGTGAACTGCTGGATGCCCACTTGGAAATCCCTCTTTTTCTCAGTTAAAACTTTGCTGCTATTTCTGAGCGGGGGGCGGGTACCCACTAATGATCATGACAGGAAATAATAAATATTCAAGCTTCATCTTGGAAACGTATGTCAGGAGGAAGGAGGTGACCAAGACTAAACCAAGGGTTCCTGTGACAGGAGGTGACAGGAGGTGGCAGCAGGGGCCGTCCCCAAGAAGAAGGGATGTTCTGTGTGCTCCCGTGAGCTCGGGAATGCAGGGTGGTTAAAACCACCCAACCCCACGCCTCATGCACACCATCCATCTGTCCTGTAGGCAATGAAGACTTCAGAGAGTTTTCTGAGAAAACTCTTGGTTTTCCAGACCGCTGAGGACAGCCTGCTTAACTATGGGTGGCACCAGACTGATGAAGCGGAGCTGGCGGCTGTTTTCCATGATAGGGGAGGGGATGGCACAGCTTCAGCAACAGAAGATAGTCTCCCTAGGGACACTCTCCCCTCCCCAGAGACCACCTGCGACTCCACCTGGGGCCCCCCCATGCTGGGGTGAGGCCGGGGAGCCCAGAGCAGAGGAGCCTGGGCTCGGGTGGCTGAGTGAGGACTCCTCGTGAAGTGTCTCCCATGGGTGCCAGCTGACCCCCACATTCCCCTGGATGGTCCTTTTCTCGCAACCCTTATGCTTCCTTTTTGGGCGCCGGGAGAGGGCAGGGTGCCAGCAGCACTCAGGGCCAATGGCACAGGGGGCAGGGGGCCCAGGGTACTATGCGGCCAAGGCGTCCACTTACCGATGCACGTGCGACCGTCCGCGTGGAGAGCATACTTCTGGTGGCAGCCACATGTGGGGCCCGTGTCTGTGTCCTCACAGCTGTGCTGGCAGCCTCCGTTTCCATAGTTACAGGTTACTAGTTAGGCCCCAAGTGTACGTACGTGGGCATAAACAGAATGACAATAGAAACGATTAGTTTGGTCGGTGTTGGCTGTTTCATTTAGGGGGTGGGGGAGGAAAGTGGGGGCATAAGATCATCAGTGACCAGAATCACTGGATCTTGCTGGACAACAGACATGCATTTCCCTGGATTTCAGCCTCTCCAGGGTCTTGGAAGGGAACTGGGATGGAGAACGGACTTTGGGTCCTGTGGGGTTTGAAAAGAGCAGGCACTCAGCCGATGCCTGCGGACAGCGGTGAAGAGGTGCGGGGCACTGGAGGAGGAGATAGGCATCTCCGTAGTCCTTGAAGAGTCACCCCCTTCGAGTCCCAGCAGCTAGCTCAGGCTCCAGCCCCTCAAAGCCCTGATCCCCCAAGAGCTCAGCAGTGTTCAAACACAGAGAACTCAGGCGACTTAACTGGTTTCAGAGGCGCAGTTTTTAAAATGATCTAAATAAGACATGTTCTGTAGTGTGCAATGCCTGTGGCCTGAAGGATCTGGAACTCTTTTCTCAAAATGTTTCACAACTTCAACAATCTGGGGCAACTGAAAAGAGGGCTGGGCAAGAGGAGGCAGTTTGAAGCAGCAGAAGTTACACATTCAAGTTCATTTAAAAGACAACACATCATCACCTTCCAGGATGAGGTCAGAGGAGGGGGAGGCAGCCTCAGGCCTCGGAGGGCCCTGCTTTCTGGGTTTTATTTAGGCTTCTTGTCCCTACACACATGAACCCCAGGGCTTGCAGACGGCATGTCCTTTTGGACACCTCAATCATTTGTCCAAATGTCCATCTATACTCTTAAAGTACTTGGCTGTGGCCAAGGGATCTGGGCTTGCGACACTTGACGGATGGGCCCCTAGGCCTGGCTGCCTCTAGAGGGGAGCCATTCAGGGGAGCCTCCCCACTGAAGAACTCCACACGTGTCAGAACTGAATTCTCAAGCTGCTTTCCCAGGTCCACTGCCTTTTGCCACCAGAAAGCCATGGTTCTGGGGTCATGCTGTCCTGAGTGATGATGGCCCCTCAGCCCAGTCCTGTGCCATCGCCACGTCAAGTGAGGAGGAACTGGAGAGAAGGGATCGACAGGGAAATGTCCCTGTTCTGGGTCCCAGACGCCATCCTCAACAACCAATGGCCGCAATGGGCTGCACCCTCTTCCACAGGGAACCAACGACCGTCTGAAGGAGCGACCCAATTTCGAGGGGTAAAATTCCATGGACTGCAGAGCTGTCTCAGGAAACTCAAAGGGGGCTTCCAGCACGGAGGACTCTGGCCCCTCTGCAACGAGGGTCTCTTCTCTTATACTCTGGGGCGGGGCCTGCCAGCCTTGGGGCCTCCTCTCTCATCTCTGAGACAGCAACTCTCTGCCTGGGAGAGACCTGGGGAAGTCAAGTGTTCCCGAGCTCTGCAGCTTAGCTCAGACTTGGGGTGCAACTCTTAGATGAAGGGGTGAGAGACTGGCAGAGCTGCCACCTTGGCTGGAAACCATGTACCTTTCTGGGACTGAGAAAAGCCCCATTTCAGAGTGGGCAGAGGGGGAGCTAGGGAGAAGGTGGTGAGAACATTGTAGACGGTTCTTCCAGGGCTCCAGATTCTTGGAGATGGGCAGAGCCCTGAACAGTGGCTTTAAGAGGGAGTGGTCTTCCTGGACAGAGGCCAGTCCTAGGCAACTCGGGAGGGCCACCTAATCTCAGGGCCCTCAGATGCTTGGGCGTCTCACAGATCTCTAGGGGCCAAGCCTATGAGCACCTGGAAAGCCTAAAGCTTATCCACGTTGACACCTGAGCCCTGAGCTTCAGGAAGACACAGGGGTGCATGTGCTCAGAGAAGGATGGAGAAAAACCCCTCCAGCCCTGGAGTGTGGTCCTGGGCTCTCAGTGGATGAGAGAATTTTCTGCAGACCCCTGTGATCCCAGGAGCCCAGAGAGGCAGGCTAAGCCAGGCCTTGACCCGCCCCCACCCCACCCCCAAACCAACTCAATGTCCAGGAATTTCCTGGATTTCAAGTGACTTCAAGGGCTATAGAGAAAATCTAAGGCTGAGTTACCCTCAGGTGAACCCTGCTACGTCAACCCCATAGGAGGAACCACAGCTGACCGCCTGGGCAGCCAGCTCTTCAGTCCCAGTGTGGCAGGCCCGGAGAGGCAGCCCCCTCGGACTTGGAAATGATGTAAGGCAAAGCACAGGCTTGAAACACCTTGGCAACATCCAGCCACCTAGTGGGCAGGGCGGGTCTGCTGTTTCTGAAACCAGTACCTGCTCCAGGCAAGGGGTTAGCTCTTCTCCGACCCACATGCAGTTAGGGTGGGGCTGGGGTGCAGGATGGGAGGGGAAGGGTATGGTACCAGCTGCTCAGAGCCTGCCTCCTCTCGGACCAGGGCAGCTCAGCAGCACAGGGTCTCTGGCAAACTCTTCCGTAGCGCTCATTCCACGCATAGTGACAGGATGATGGAGAGAGCTGTCCCCAGCCAGTCCCGTGCCAGGCCGCCCTAGCTCTCCCGGCAGCGCCTGGCACAGTGTCTGGCCCAGAGCTGCGGGTGTGTGACTGATCTTGTTACGTGAAGGACGGCTGTTTCCTTCTGGCCAAAGCTATCAGCCTGTCAACTCGACGTATCCTTTTCCTTGGCCTTTTTCTTGAGGAAACTCCAGTTGCCCAACAGGAAGTACTGACAAAGCTGGAGCTGTGTTTTCTGTTCTGAAAGTTGTCAGGCAGCAGGGGCGTCTCCGTATCTAAAGGGATCTGTCTGGTAGAGACGAGAGGGCTGGCTGGGGTCCTGGGGCAGGAGAGGGCACTTCCCAATCAAGACCAGCCCTTGGTGACAGCATGCAGAGCTCACTGCTTTCAAATCCCAGGGGCCACTCGACTGCAACCCCCTAATTTTTTTTTTTTTTAAGGGTTTAGGGACATGTATTTCTGTACACAATGGAATTACACATTGGTCAAACTTTTGTTTTCCTCCCTTTTTAATTTTTTTATTTTTTTGAGTTCACCTTTGATATCCCATAGGAAAGAGCAGGAACAGAGAGGGAGGCTGGCCCACATCTCAGACCAGGCCTGGAGTAGAAGAAAGCAGGTTCACTTTGGAGAATGGGTGAATCACACAACTTGGACACAGGGACAGTGTCTGACACATATGGGCTCCAAGGCCCCGGTGACTGATGAGAGACCCTAAAGGAAAGTGGACAGCAACTGGGAGAATCGCAATGATTAAGGCCGATGGATCAACGGGGGCCTGCTGTCTTCTCCACAGATGGAGACCTGGGCAGCCTCTGTCTCCCATTTCCAGTAGCTAAGCGAGGGCTGCTTTCAGTGGGCGAGTGGGAGTTGGACTCCTCTGCACCATTCTTCTGCATCCTTGGTATGAAGCGCTCATATTTGACCAGAGACAGGAAGAGCTTACAATGGCCTCCTCTGCTCTTTGCAGACGCAAGGCCAACGTGACCTCAATCTAGGCATCCCCACTGCCCAGTAAGGAGAGGCCACGCCCACCAAGTCCCTTCCTGGGAGGCAGCACTGGGTGCAGAGCTTTTGAGGACCAGCTGGGTGCGTTTGGCCATTGTCCTCCTTGGTTTCCTGGCTCCGGCTCCCCCTGGGGAGCTAGGTGAGCACATAGAGAGGCCAGGCTGCACTTGAGCCCAGTAGGCAGACACTTCCCAACGGACCTCCAGGCAGGCCCAGGCCTCCCACCCCCCAGGTCCCCCAGGATGTCACCGTTTACATTTCCAGGGCCTACCGTAAACCTTGTGGGGGTTGGGCTGCGAGTTCTGGCCCAGCACAGTCTGGGCTGGGACTGCCCAGAACCTAGCCCCTTCCTTGTTCACACCATCCCATTGCCAGGGCTGCCCCTTCTGCAAAGAACACAGCCATTTCGGGGTCAGGGGCCATGAGTCGTGAGCCTCGCTTTCTTAGGGTGGGGGCAGAAAGGAATGGGGATAAATAAAATAAGCACCGGCAAGGGTATCACAGAGGGCCCTAGAGAAGATCCAGCTTATCTCCTGAGGCTGCTTCAGGGGTACTATGCTAGGTAGGGATGACCCCACACCTGGGCCACAGCCTCTACCCCTCAGGCCTCCCCCTGGCCCCTTTGGTGGGCCTTGCCCTTCCCTCCACCTGAGGGACCGACAGCCCTCCCTGGCCAATGTCCAGCACCTGGACAGACCCCGTACAAAGCAACGGCAGGAGACGCGTGGGGAAGTTTGACCCATTTGCCTCCATCTACCTACGTGTGCAGTCCTTCTGGTTTTGGGCAAGGTCAAAGCCGGGCCTGCAGTCGCAGGCCACCCCACCTTTGGGTGTCTCCCGGCAGATGTGGGCACAGCCATGGTCTTTGTTCATGCAGTTCATACCCTCTGGGAAGAGAGACAGAGAAGAGAGGGGTTGGGGACCGGGAGAGAAAGAGAACACTGCAGGCTGCAATCAATGCCAGAGGGCTGTCATCGTGCACATGGCCCCCACACAGGGGAGCACGTGCCACCACCCAGTCGGGGAGCCCTGTGCGAAATCAAGGCTGAGGTGCCTGGGCTCAGAGTGGGGTCTCACATCCCGGGAACCACGGGAGAAAAGCCCCTGCCCTGGGTCACATTACGAGTCTCATCTGAGGAACTCCTTGTTGTCAGGGCTTTAGGCAATCTCCCCACTAGAGCAGGTGTGGGTGGCACTGACAGGATGGTGCTGGGCAGCACCTGTGGTCTCCAGGGGGACTTCATGTGCACCTGGACAGGAGCAGGGACTGCTCAGGGGGCTGGAGTGGGGCGGTCTCTGCACCCACACCTACACACCAGCCTGCTTCCAGGGCTTGCAGCCAGAGGCAGCAGCCCAGCCACTAAAATGGGGGCCCTATGTTTACCTGGTCTGTGCAGTGCTCTCCTGCACCCCCAGAATCCCCATCTCCAAGAGGACAGCCCTGCACAACCTGGTGCCCCCTGCCTGGGCACACCTTGGTCCCTGGGCTGGCCGGGCCCTCCCAGAGCCAGGTCCATGGTCACGCACACAATTGGATTCCTATTCTTAGTTCAGGCTTTCTGTTGTTGGCAGATGTAACTTTTTAAAGCAAATATGTTCCCAAGCTGCAGCTTCAGCTATCCTTTCCTCTGACTCCTTGTCTTAAAAGGGGGATCAGCGACTGACATCCCTGGTGGCTGGGAGGATTCAGAAAGGGGAGACTGCCCTACATCGCTCCCCACCCCCACGCCTCCCCGGCAGTTTTCTTATGTCTGGCAGCTCGCCCCTGTCCGCTCTCCTCCAGAGGCCCTTCCCTCATGACCTCCTGGGCCTGGCTCAGAAGCCTGGCCCTCGTGAGAAGCCGGCCTCCCTCGCCTCCTCCCGTCAGCTCCGAGCTGTCGAGGAGGGTGCCAAAGCCCAGGCAGAAAGGACCACCCTGCACATGGTCTGGGCCTCAACCTCCACGGAGGCAGGTGCCCTGGGCCCCCCTCAGGGACGGCGGCACCAAGGCCCGGACACTCACCAAGGCCCACAGAGAGCAGAGGGCACCTACAGGACCCGGCCCTGAGCTCTGCCTGTGAACCCCTCCTCCCTCCCCGGCCCACAGGCCTCGCGTGTGTGCAGAGCTGGCAAGGCCCTGCCACCCCCAGGCCCCAGCCCCAGGCCCCGCTCACTTGGAGCGCACTGAGTCGCACTGAAATGCAATCCAACGGCTCTGGGTGCTCAGGGAGGAGGGTCCCCGGAGTTTGGCTTTCAGCCCCCTTCCTCCATCACCCGTGCTTCCTGGGATATGCCCACCCACCCCCGGGCAGACTGGGTGACCCCCTTCCATTGCCTGGAGTGGCTTAGACCCCCTTCAGCTGATCCTAGTTAATGTTTATCTTTCCCGTGATTTGTGAGGAGTTTCTAGAATTTATGGGGTCAGGGGTCAAGTGAGAGGTTGTAGGTCACGAGTCCATCAAGAGGCCAAAGGCAGATGAAAGGGGAGAGCCACTGCCTGCTAACACGCTGGCTCTGTGCCCTGGCTTCCACCTCCCACCCAGCAGGGGCCGGGCAGAGAAGCGAGACGCTATCCTGGGGCTATAAAGCGCAGCCCGCCTCGGAGGGAGGAAGGGAACCTGCAGATGGGCCCGCAGGCAGGACGGTCTTCTGTCCCCCAGGCCTCATGCCACCGGCCGGCAGCTAAGAGGAGGACCAGCCCGATCTCGGCCCCATCTGCTGTGAGGTGGGCTCGGGGCAACTGAGAATTGCCACGTATTTAAAAACAAAAGCCTGGCAGCTGTACTAAAGATACAAGCCTAAACTTAAAATGAAGCCACAACCACAAAAATGGAAACGAATGAAGCCTGCAGGCCACCCACGTGGCACCCTGAGCCCAGCTTCACCTGCTCTGACTGTTCCTAGTTTCTCTTCGTCCTGGTTTCCTCGCTTACTCAGATCAAACTGTTGGGTGGAAGCAGGGGAAACCCACTAATCAACCACCAACTTGTGGAGTGCAGGTGGCTGCAGGTTTGAAGCCAACTGTCTCCTCTCACTCAGTCCGAGAGCATCAATCCATGCGGTGCAGAGTGCGGGGGGAGAAAGAGCGGGGTGCTGGTAAGGGTTGGGGTTGGGGGCTGACTTGCAGGTTTGCCAGTCTCCGCGTGAGTACTCCCCCGGGGCTGGTGTCTGTGGAGACGGCCTGGGAGGAAATGTGCACCGCCGGTCAGCCCTGGCAAGCTGGTGTGAGCCGCTTCCAGCATGCTGCCTTCTTAGAAGGGTCACCACAGAGTCAGGTGATGGCAGGGGTCCCCCTCCTTACTGGCGCTGTCTTGGGGAAAATGACTTCACTTCTCTGAGTCTCGTCTGTAAAATGTGCATGGTAATCTCTGCCTCACAGAGTAGGTGTGCAAATTAAGGGACGTCACAGGATGTGCCAGGCGTGCAGGAAGCTTCAATTCCTGAGATGAGAGCTTTCTGTGGGGCACTGGCACTTCCTGGGGGACGAGGAGATGGTGCAGCACCTCGAGGCCTGGTGGAGTGGGCAGCCCCACCCAGGGCAAACATTCAGAGGAGGAGCTCTGAGGCCCCCGAGACATATTCATTATCTCCTCAGGCCCACTGGGAGACTCCTGCCCAGCGAGGGTCTGGCCTGTGGGGACGGCCACCCGGCAGTCTCCCTGACCATCACAAACAGCCACCGTCACGCCTGAGGCTCCTGAGGTCCCCTGTGCCCACAGAGCACAAGGAATTGATGCTCCAGCTTCTCCCCAGCCTTACCTCCCACCACCTCCTACACATATGCTTGGGGCCCACAAGCCCACACCGCCTGCTGCCTGAACCCCGAAAGTGCCCCCTTGTCTCTCCTTCCTCCTCCCTGCTTCAGACTCCATCAGTTCCACCAAGCTTCCTGACGCCTGGGCTGCACCCCCACATCTCCTTGCACAACCGCCCTGTGCTAATATCCCAGCATTGGCCCCCAGCTGGTGTGGAAAATCGACACTGTCAACAGATCTGTGCTTTCTTCCTGAGCCAGGACGAAGAGGGCCCCTGTTTTGTCTGGGCTTATTTGTGATGAAGAGAGGGAGACTGAATTTCCATTCCCAGCCAAAGAATCCTGACTCGCAAGAAGCCCTGATCACCTTCACGAACCATCAATTTGTCACTGGGGAGCCGAGGCTGCCCTGAACTTGGGTACCGGACGAGTATTAAGTTTCAGAAATCACTCGATTTTCTCCCCAACCACAGACTTGCCGTCAGGTCATCTTCCTTTTCGAGAATCAAGAGTTTGACAATGAGCCAAGATGTCGTCAT
>PVKY010015003.1:0-10348 GCA_004027775.1 Bradypus variegatus | reverse complement strand
ATGGAGTCGAGAGGTCACTCTGGTGGACATTCTTATGCACTATATAGATAACACCTCTTAGGTTTTAATGTGTTGCAATGGCTAGAAGTAAATACCTGAAACTACAAAACTCCAACCCAGCAGTCTGGTCTCCTGAAGATGATTATATAATAATGTAGATTACAAGGGGTGACAGTGTGACTGTGAAAACCTTATGGATCACACCCCCTTTAGTGTATGGATGGATGAGTAGAAAAATGGGGATAAAAACTAAATGACAAATAGGGTGGGATGGGGGGATGGTTTGGGTGTTCTTTTTTCACTTTTATTTTTTATTCTTATTCTGATTCTTTCTGATGTAAGGGGAAAATGTTCAGAAATAGATTGTGGTGATGAGTGCATAACTATATGATCACACTGTGAACAGTTGATTGTATACCGTGGATGATTGTATGGTATGTGAATATATTTCAATAAAACTGAATTAAAAAAAAATAGTTTGCATCAGGACCAAAAAAAAAAGTCCCCATATTGCAATTGGTTGATAGATCATCTAAGTCTACTTCATTCAGTAGACTACCCCTGTAGAGTATAAGGGCCCCATCTTTCTCTTTTTTTTTTCTTTTTTTCTTCTTGTTGAAGAAACTGGATTGTCTGTCCTATTTCCCAGTCTAAATTTTGCTTATTGCAGCCCTCTCCTATTGTTCAACATGTTCCCTGTTCACTTCATCTCCTGAAAATTGGTAGTTGGATTAATAGGCTTGCTCAGATTCGAGTTTGAGTTTTTTGGTAAGAATACTTCATAGATTTATATTCTCATATTAGGAGGCACATAATGTCAAGTTCTCTCCCTTTGGGACATTAACAGCCATTAATGCAGTTTCTTAGTACTTAGTCCATTATTTCATTGGCAGTTGCAAAATGGAAACATTGCCAATTCTATCATTCGTTAAAAAAAACTTCCCTGTGGTGGTGTTGGTGCCAGTCTACACATGTTATAATTTTGCTTAGAACTAAATGCACACACACTAATCATACTGCCTCCTCTGCAACCTGCTTTTTGCCCCCTCAGCCTTTTGAGATTTATCTACTTTGATATGTTCCTTTCATCCATCCATCCAGGCATTTTTACTGCTGGATAGAATAGTCCAATGGCTCAGTTCACCCATTCTCATAATGACAAGCTTTTAGCTTGTCTCCAAAATTTTGCTATTACAAACATTCTTGTATGTCTCCTGGTATAGGTGTGTTTGAGGATTTCTTTAGGGTAGAGGTGCTGTTCCCGGTTTGCTAAGGCTGCTGGAATGCAAAATACCAGAAATGGATTGGCTTTTCCAATGGGGTTTATTAGTTCACAAATTTAACAGTTCTAAGGCCATGAAAATGTCCATATTAAGGCATCAAGAGGTAGATACCTTTTCTGAGGAAAAGGCTGATGGTGTCTGGAACACCTCTGTCCGCTGGGAAGGCATGTGGCTGGCGTCTGCTTGTCCTTTGCTCCCAGGTTGTGTTGCTTTCAGCTTCTGATTCCAGTGGCTTTCTCCTTAAGCATCTGTGGGTTCTCACTTAACTTCTCCAGGCCAGCTCTGGGCTTCATCTCTTAGCTTAGTGCCTCCAAATGTCTGGGTCTGTGTTGGCCCCTGAGCTCTCTTAAGGACTCCAGTAAACTAATCAAGACCCACCCTGAATGGGCAGGGTCACATTTCCATGGAAATAATCCAGTGGAAAGGTCCCACCCACAACAAGTCAGCACCCACAAGATTGGATTAAGAGAGTATAAGGCTTTTGTGGAGTACTTAATAGTTTCAAACCAGCATAGGTAGGCAAACTTTTTCTGTAAAGGGTCAGATGGTCAATGTTTAGGCTTTGTGGGCCAAGAGGCAAAATCAAGAATATTTATGTAGCTACTGAGATAACAAGAAGGAGAACAAATCTTGTAAAATTTTGTTGACAAAATTCAAAATTTTATTTATGGACAGTGGAATTGGAATGTCGTATAATTTTCATATCATGGAATACTCTTCTTTTGAGTTTTTATCCCCCAGCCATTTAAAAATGTAAAGCTTGTGGACAGGACAAAAACGAGGTAGGCTGCATCTAGCCCAGGGGTAATAGTTGGCAACCCCTGCTCTCAGGCATAAATCTAGAAGAATTGCTGAGTCGAAGGTTTGTTAACATCGTTAACTTTCCTGAGCACTGCCTGATGCTCTTCTATGTTCCTTATTATTGAACTGATAAATGTTCTTTATGACAGAAAGAGAAAATATATTCAAGAACAAGATAAAATTCTCTGTAATCATTCCATACAGAGAGAACCAAAGTTAAAACTTGGCATCTATCCTTCCAGATTTTTTTCTATCATTAATTTAATTGAAATTTTAAAAGTTGATGATGTCTATATTGTTTCAAAATCTGCTTTTCTCTCCTTGTATAGATGTATCAGTTAGGATTATTTTTGTTGTAACATAAAATTCAACCAAAAGTGACATAAACAATCAGGGACATTTATTGTCTGACATAATGAGATCAGAAGGGAGGGCAGTTCCGGAATTAGTTACTCTATTGGCACCACAGTATCACTGTGAACCCACAGGCCTTCTGTCCTTCTGCCCTGACATCTTCAGCATGTTGGTGAGGTCTCTCATGGTCTCAAAAATGGCTGTGCTGATCCAGGCATTACATCCTCACATGATGGGAGGCAAAGGCCAGGAAATGGGGATTGTGCTTCCTGTCCTTGAGTGTCTTTTTGAGAGTTTTCTAGAATTTCTAGAAATTCTCTAAGACATTTGAAATGAGTTGAATTGTGGCCCCCGAATGATATGTTGACCTGGAACCTCAGAATGTGGCCTTCTCTGGAATAAGGGTTTTGCAGATGTAATTAGGGTAAGACTCTTGAGATGAGCTTATCCTGGATTGGGGTGGGCCCTAAATCCAACAAGGGTCCTTATAAGAGACAGAAGAGAAGACAGAGATGGTGGCCGTGTGAAGACACGCAGAGATTGAGGTTGTGCAGCCTCAAGCCAAGGAACCTTCTCTCCTGCCTGTGAGAGGCTGGAATGGATGCTCCTTCAGAGTCTCCAGAAGGAATCAACCCTGCCAACACCTTAATTTCAGACTTCTGGCTTCCTGAACTGGGAGAGAATCAAGTTCTGTTAGTTTAAGCTGCCTAGTTTATGGTAATTTGTTACAACTGCCCAAAGAAACGAATGCACTGTTATTTCATTCTCCTGCCGGAATTGGGTCATAGGCCCACTCCTCAGCCGACCCTGGGCAGTGGGAGTGGAATTACCGGGGATGGCTGGGACTGTGAGTGGGCTCAGTTACCCTTTAAGCTTAGGTCACCCACTACACAAACGAAACTGCGCCTCTTAGCAAAGGAGACAAGGCACAGGGAAGACGTGCTAGTTGGGTGGGTAAAGATCTGCCACTTTAGGGATGAACAGGTATGTGTCTGAGGAATAGTGCGTGTAGTTTAAAATTTTTAGATATTTGATTCATTTTTTGTCATCTTGAGATCGCTAACATTTAAAGAGAGAGTGCAATTTTTATGTCTCCTCTAAGGGTGGCAAGATACTGGTCTAATACATGGTGAACACATCTTTCCACATGCTTTAATCTTTAATGCCTTGCAAATATTCTATCATTATTTATCACAGTAATCCCCTATTGAGGTTGTTTTCAGTTCCTTTAATATTGCCTGGGATGACCATTCTTGGAGTCAAATCTCTTGTCATTGTCCTCACATATAAATTCTCTATGAGTGTAATTGCTGGGTCCAAGCAAATGGACATTTTCAGGCTTTTGATGTGCGTCACCATGCTGGCCTCCAGAAAGCCTGAGCCAGCTGGCCCTCCACCAGCAGGTATGAGTGTACAGCTCATTTTTGCCACAGAATAAACCAACTGTGTTTTTGTGGCCTTTTTTTAAGTAAGCAAAGACCTAAGTTTCTTCCTCCATTTGCGTCAGGCTGTCAGCAGACAGCTGCCTGTGTGTGCTGGCTCCCAGTCCCTCTGTCCCAAAACCCAGCCTGGCCCAGCTGATGCTAAAGTCCCCAGGTTTCTTGGGCATTTGTGTGTGGGCAGGGGAGACACCGCTGATGCCTGCCTGCGCTCCCACAGACTCATAAATATTCATGGACAGGACCCCTGCTTACGAGGCACTTACTGCCTGCCTGGCCTGAGGTGCCTCTGGCTCCCTACTGCCCTTCAAGAGTTGATGCTGCGATCATCTTCGATCTACAGATAAGAAAACTGAAGCTCAGTGAGGTCAGGTAACTTGCTCAGCATCATACAGTGAACAAGAGACCCTGGCTCCCACCCTGTACTCTTGTGCCTATTTCTGGTCCCAGGCTGGGTGCTCAGGAGGCTGGGCTGCTGGTGACCCTGGGGGAGGCCACGCAGTTAGCAAGTCTTCAAGAGGGTTTAAGGCAAACCCTATGGTGAGAATTTTCTCCTAGCAGCCTCTGCTGAAAGCCCATCAAAGCTGGGGAGCAACTTATTCTCTACAGGGACAACTTAAACTAGGACCCTAGACTTTCTGGGCCTCGGTTTTGCCATTTTTAAAATGGGAGTTTGACTAGAATGCCAACTGAAGTCCAGCTCAAGTAATTCGCGAGAGCCCACCTGAGGATGCAGCCCCACTCCCAGAGCCTGCTGGCCCAAGTATAAACTGGGTGAACTGCGATGAAGAGCAAACTGACCTAGTGATTCTGCTTCCAGGGGGTCCTTTTCAGGTGTAACCATCTGCACGTATGCCCAGGGGCGTTCATGGCAGTGTATCATTCGTTATGGCGAGAGACCAGAAACAAAGGTCCATGTTATGTTTGGCCCATGCAAGGGAAAGCTTTATAGCTATTTTTTGATATGGAATGGTCTAGAAGATACAATGTTAAATGAAAAAGTAAGATGCAGAATGTATGTAAAACATTTATGTAAAAAACGTATATATGCATTTTCTTGTAAATACACGCATTATCTGGAAGGATTCACAAGCACATGATAGCTTCTGGGGAGGGAAACTGGGAGCTAGAGGATGGACTGGGGGTCACTTTTCATTTCGTATACTGGGCAAAGATTATTTTTCAACAAGTAGTTTAAAGAAGACAAGCACCCAGCCTTGGCTCTCAGCCCCCGAGGCTGTGCTGGCCTTGGCCCAGGCCCCACTACGGGCGGCACAAGGCCGGGCCCTTCGTTTCTCCCTGAATTCTGAATAAATGTCTCTTCTCTAGGTCAGATGTGGGGGACCACTTGTTTCTTCCAGGGAGAGGGCGCCTCCCAGAGGGGCTTGTTCTGTCAGCTAGTTCAAGGTCAAGGACAAGGGGGCCACCCTCCAGCCTGCCTCATCTTCCCCCAACTCCTCTTATGGGCTGATGGGGGTGGTGGGGCCTCTACCTTTAACCCCCCCTTCCCAGCTTTCTGACCTCTAAGGAAACTACCTCCTCCCTTACTTGCCCTGTCCACCCTGAGGCTTTTCCCAGTTGAGACACGAGTGTTGAAGCATGAATGAATGAAAAGTACCCAGTTCCTTCTGTGGCAGAGGCCGCCAGGAGCACTCTCAGGAGCCTTTCTCCATCCTCTTTGCTAACGGAACTCCATTTTGCTCAGGATGACACCGTGCTCAGCAAAACTCCATTTCCCAGGCTCCCTTGCAGTTGGGGGTGGCCTAGGAAAACTGCTTTACATTTGTCCTAGTCCCCATCACTCTGCTGACTCCCTGACACTGCGGCCAAGCATCAGTGACCATTTGTCATCACACTTGCAGTTTTTATTATGGTAGAGAAATAGTTCCCTGACCCCAGATCTCTGTCAAAAGTGCCAAAGTGATGCTACAACATGGATGAACCTAAAAAACATTGTGCCGAGTAAAATAAGCCAGACACAAAGGACAAAAATTGTGGATCTGTTCATATGAGGTGTCTAGAATAGGCAAATCCAAAGAGATAGAAAGTAGATTAGAGGTTACCAGAGGCTAAGAGTGGGGAATGGGTAGTGACTGCCTCATGGGTGCAGTTTGTCTTGAGTGATGAAAAAGGTTTGGTAATGGATGGTGGTGATGGTAGAACTACATTGTGAATGTAAGGAGCACCGCTGAATCGCACTTAAAAAAATGGTTAAATGGTAGATTATGTCTATGTGTGGTGGGAAATGGGAGCCTGACTGAGGCCACATGGCCCTTGTGCCCGCCCAGCTCTGCTTCCCTCCTTCTGGTTCCCTGCATGATCCCAGCAGGTATTTGGGCTAGTGGTTTGGCAGTTCTGGTCCACAGGAGGCCCCAGTTGTGCTTTATTTTTCCTCCCTCCCTTCTTTGGCTGTGAGAAGGTGGAAGTGGGGTGGAAACAAGTTGCAAGGTTGGAAGGAACCCAAGAGGTGGGTCTTCGGCTCCCTGCAGAAGGCCTCGTGCCTGGGGTCAGCATGCTTCTCCTGGTTGGCTTCATTTTATGTTACGTGCATTTTGTGTGTGTGCCCATTGCCATGAACAGCTTCGGATGTCTTTTGGAGGTATGTGGGCATGTAAAATGTAAAGAAACTCACCTTCTATCAGAGGGTGTGAGTGAGCCCCAGCTCCTGCTACCCATTTCACCACGGGGCAAAGGCTCACCAGGGGCCATCTGTGCCCTAGGTGGTAGGAGACCAGCTTGGCCCTGAGGACCAGCCTTGGGAGAAACAACTGGTGAGTCTTTGGGAAGATGGGCTCCTGGCACCCCGAGGCAAAGTAGCAGTGGGCCCGGCAGGAGTGGGGGTGGGGAGCATGCTCTGAGGCGTCTGCCAGCCTCACTTGTTCCTCACCAAGTGGCAGAGGCAACAGTGCAGCCAGACCCAGGCCTGCCTGACCTGAAGTCCGTGCTCCCCGCTGCTGCACTTTGCTGGCACCATGTTGGTGGGCTGAGCCTGCCTATGTGTGGGGCATGGAGCTGAGTCTAGGGGTGTGTGACGCTTCATTTGCAAAGCATGTGACCCCTCATTTGGCAAAGCTGCAGAAGGCAAACACAGAGACAGGCTCTGATCAGCAGCATTCACTTTTATTACTAAATAAATAAATAAATACCCAGTGACATTATTGTTTTCCTTCCATATCTGAATTCCTTAAAGAGTCCAGAGTGATGAGACAGAAGCTCCAGCACAGCAGTTACATGACACACGTGCCTCTGACTGGCCTTCCCGCTCCCCAAAATCCAAATCAAGGAAAGCAGCAAATAATTTCTCAGAAACCAGCTACCTGACAAATGCCCATCACAACTTACTTAGGGTAGGACAAAAGAATAGGCCCAACCTTCCCACAGCTCCTTAAAACAAAACAAAAACAGTATTTGAAAAAATTCACTTGTATAAAAAAAAATTACCTAAAAGAATACAAGGTTTTGATTAACCTTCAGAACAAATCAAGCTCTGCAGCAGCTGTGTTTGGAGAAAACGTTAAATCCTTTCAGGTGAGCCGGGGGTGGTGTCGGCTCCCCAGTGTGGGCCCGAGGCAGGCAGCCTCCTTTCGGCCACAGTCCCGCACGGTCCCCGCCACAGAACCCACAGGCGGCACCTTCGGAGTGCTGAGGTCAGTCAAGCTCATGGGGAGGAGCAGGGAGAAGACTAACTCACACAGAGACTGGGTTGGCTGGGGGAAATGGGTGAGAAAGTGGGTTGGGTGGGGTAGGGAAATTAGAAAGCTTGCCTTCTTTTATCACATGGTGCCAATGACAAGGGACATCCCTGAATATCTTAACTCCCTGTGTTTGAGGTACGGTAGAGGCCCAAAAGAGAGAAGTGTGGCTTCTTCATCTTTCAGCCTTTACTTCTGACTGGTGTTTTCATTCAAAACCTGCGGCCTAGTGCTTTGGATACAGGGTTCCCGGCAGAACAACTTAATGATTCTGGCTGCTGCATCAGGTGCAGTTCAGATTTGGTGCCCCACCCACCGACGCACAAGAGGAACACAGGCCGGCACGTGGGAGGGAATGGGACAGGGGGGTGCTTTTCTTTTTTTGCATTTAAAGTCCCAGTCAGTGGTAGATAACTGCTGCCGAGACAGCCTTCCCTGCACCTGACTCAGTGCCTGGTTCTAAGACCAGGTGCAAACCACCTCCAGCTGCACATGTGACTGCTGAGTCCTGGCTGAGGAGCAGCTGGCTCCCATGTGCCCCCACACTCCCCTTTCCTACCTCCAAACCAGGTGGGGTCCCGGCTGCAGCCACTCTGCTGAGAGCTCTGCCAGGTGCATGGGCCCCTGTAAGTACACAGCCCTGGGACTTCGTGAAGCCATGTCTTGCAGATGGCAACTTTGCCATGGATCTTTAGGAGAGAAGGATGTCCACGCACCAATCATTCAGCCTCCCATTGTGCTCAAAAGGGCTGTGGGCAAATCAGGTCCCTTCTGGGCTGACTCCATGCTCTCAGGTGCTGGTGATGTTCTGGGCCAGACCCTGTGCACCCACCTCACACCAGCCAGGGCCTAGCCAGCATCCCCACTGTGAAGAGAGGTGCTGACTTCTGGCATGGGGCTTCTGTTCTACCTCTGGACTGAGTGGCTGAGCACCAGACAGGAAACAGAGCCACCCCAGCCTGGCCCCTGGCCCCTGGCCCTTGGCCAGTCCACTGCAAACTTGACCTCTGGGGATCTAGGAAAAGCCAACTCCTTTCTCTGTGAGACTTCACATCCCAATCCTCAGGGTGTGGTTTTCTGAGAGGTTCTGCAACCACGGGGTTACATGAGGCATGGGATCTATCCCAAGAAGTGGTTCAAGCTGCAGGGCCTGTTGTGGAGGGGCTGGGGGTCCTTGGGCATAGGGCTCACTGTTGCAGGGCTCCCAGAATGGGCAAAGGCCACTCACTGCCTTCTCCCCATTCTGCTCATGTTAAGGTGGTATCACCTCCTCTACGTGCTGTAACTCTCCTATCCCATGGCCTAGACCTCAAAGACAATGAATATGCAGGAAGTTATGGTTATTTTTATACAAATTTTTGATTCCCAAAGATATTTGAAAAAAATCCCCTAGAAAAATATCTCCATGGCCTTTTTTTCCTGCTGTGTGTGTATGTGTATATATATATATATTTTTTTTTTTTTTTTGGTGCACCGTTCCTGGAAGTACTGCAATACCAGGTCGATGTGTGGAGTGGATGGAGCAAGCTCCTATTCCATCTCCTGCTCCAAAAATCCATTTAATATATTGTCCTCGGATAGAGGACGTATCAGATATTAAACTGATAAGAATCCTGCTGTATATTTTAAGAAAACCCTTTGCTGTTACAGACTGCAGAGGAAGCATGCTTTCCCTCCTCTCCACGGGAAGGCTCCCAGGCTGCAGAACGCCCCCTCCGCCAGCAGGGGGCACAGGCGGCTCACGGGAGTTTCACAGCAGGAGCCCGCAGTAAAGCCCTGCAGCCTGCCCTCCCAGGCGCCGTGCGCCTCTGCTCCCAGATACAGTGTCGGGTTCAGCTCTCAGCTGAAGGCGGGGCTGGGGATTGGACTCTGGAGATGAGAGGCAGTCGGAACTGAGAAGTTCCTGAGTTTTCATTGCTTACTCTATGTACTCAGCCAAAACAAAATCCCGGCATGCTAGTGAGTTTACAAAGCAATTTACATCTCTGAGATCAGACCCTGAATTTCAGGGGAGAAAGGAAATTACTTCCCAGCTGGGTGTGAGAGAACAATCTGTGAGGACAGTTTCCTGGCCTCACGTCCTCCAGAAGCCAGTCTGGCTCCCCTGAGCTGTGGGCAAAGGACCCCCTTGCTATTATCTCTTCTTTTACTTTTCCACTAAAAGGAAATAATGGGGGCCAGAATTACACAAGGCCTTGCTCCTTCTGTGGGATAAAATAATCCTGTTTTGGCTCAAATTATGGGGTTAAGATCACAGTGCTATCAGGTGTAGATTTACTTCTCATGCATAAAAGGCCAACCACATGCTTCCTGCCTGTCCGACCTTACACTACAGCTTACAAAAGATGCCTTGTGCTCGGCACAACCTTGCACAGCCTCACACAGTGTGGGCTTGGAAGCTCCTAGGCCAGAGCCACACACCCAAGGCAGAGGGGGATGGGGACACACTTGCCACCAGCCCAGCAGCCATGATGGCCCACAGGGGCCCACTCTGTCCCCTCACAGAGCCAAGGACACACACGTGTTAAACCACACCAGAGGGTCGACCTGTGCCAAATCCCAAAGCCCCAGTGTGTGACCCAGAGCCACATGTGGAAGGTCAACAGCCTGTACTTGGCAAAGTCAAGCAGTTAAGAGGGTTTGTTAAAGGGCAGGTGAAGACAGGATGTGAAACTCAGTAACTCTACTTCCTGGAGACATGATGGGCAGCTCCTCGGCCTGAGAGGCTGGGAACAAAAGACCATGGTGTGTGTGTGTGTGTGTGTGTGTGTGTGTGTTG
>PVKY010015002.1:0-10347 GCA_004027775.1 Bradypus variegatus | reverse complement strand
CTGCCCTTGATTAAGTCCCAGGTCTTAATTACTTGCTGGTAAACTTGGATAAATTTCTGAATTTACCCAATCCTGGGGCTCCCTGTAGTACTGGTAAGGATTAAATGATCCAGTGAAGTAAAGCCCTTACTACATCTGCCATGGAGTAAACACTCAACAAATGGGAACAAATATCACCATGCGAATTCACTATGCCTCCCTTCTCTTTCCAAGGTAGAAATTCCAGTATTTCCTTCCAACATCCGGCAGACATGTCTAATCATGAGGTTCGACAGCTCGGTTCTAGTCTCAAAGGTCAACAGGGATCATGTTCATTGTGCTTTGGAGCAGCTCTATTGAATGAAGAATGGACAGTATCAAAACTAACACAGGACTGGATGCAGAAGTGCTGAGCAGTCAGTTTGGGGATCTCTAAGGATTTTGATTCAATAGGTCTGAAATGGGACCTGAAATTCTGAATTGTTAAAATGCTCCCCAGAAGAGTCTGAAGGACTAACATTCAAGGACAAGTTCTCAGTTTGACAAGAGGAAGTCTAATGCGTTTGTGAATACAAAAGCGGCCCAGCCTAATTTCAAGCTGTGCGTTATCCAATGGGTGGCACAAGGATTCATGGGAGGACCCAGGACCATCAAGTTCTAGGGTTCTTCTGACAAGGGGGAGGGACAGCAACTGCCCAGAACCACGCAGGAAGAATCGAAACTGACCCAAACTAGCAACAAAAATAAATATTCAGAGGGATTTCCCCACCCTAGATACATGACTTTTTCAGAACTGGAACAGATTTCAGAGATTATCTTGTCCTTTATATAGACACAGCACATTAGTGACGAGAACTCCAAGGAACTTACCAAGTACTTGGAGGCCCACAAAGGGCAAATTCACAATAAATTCCCTCAGTAAATATCGCTGGGTTAATTCATTAAGAGAAAAGCGGCCTTCGAACACTGGAAAGGCCAAGGCTTCAAAATGACTTACTATGAAGACACAAAGTGCCTAAAAATACAGTAGGTTCAGCAGCATTCAGAAGCACCACACCAGAAGTTTAGAACTTAGTAGCGGCCCTATGGTATTTATTGGCCTGGGAGGAGACAATAGTCAGCAAACTATTCTCCTGGAGTTAGTGGGCAAAGGATATGGGTAAAAAGTCTCCAAAAGCTCTTATGAATTTCTCCAAGTTTTTTCTCACTATTTTATCCTCAGCACCCTGCACACTGCCTGGCAAAGAGTAAATAGTCAGTAAATACTTGTTGTATACATGAAAGAAAGAAAGACAGACAACGATAAACCTAGCCTGCTCTTACAGGCTAAGCAGGCTGCTGAGTGTAGCATTCCCAAGGGAATGGGGCCTTTGGGTTGTTTGACCCACGAGTTATGTAAACTGACTGCCAAGAGGAAATCTAATGCATTTGTGAATACTGGTAAGGATTCACAAACAATGGAACAATGGAAGGAACATGAGCTTTTGTGTCAGATATACATGGGTTCAGACTCAAGCTCTGTCACTTACCTGTGTGATCTTGGCACAAGCACTTTCTCTTTGAGCCTCAGTGTTTCATCTCTAAAAGGGGATAATAACATACCTACTTCACCTCCAAAATAGACATGATACTTATCCTTGTGAAGTCACTAACACAATGGTCAGTAGACAGTATGTGCTTAACAAATGGCAATGCATATAGGAATTAATCATACCCTCTACAGCCAGACCCAATATCCCTAATTGTATTTCACAGTTCTTTCTGATGTAAGCTGCAGAAACAAGGTCAGCTTTAATCCACCAGAGTTTCTAATAAAGCACATTTCCTTAGATAAATAATAAAATCATGTATACATTCCTTCTCCATTTACAGAATAACTTCACACAACAATTCTGAAATGTGATATTACTGTTGATTCAGGTTTACTAGATGGGAAAACTAAGATCATAGTCAGCAAAAGGTGGCATTTTTTTCAATCAAAAATGGGAACAGGTGATTGTTCTAGTTTGCTAATGCTGCCAGAATGCAAAACACCAGAGATGGATTGGCTTTTATAAAGGAGGTTAGTTGGTTACACAGTTACAGTCTTAAGGCCATAAAGTGTCCAAGGTAACACATCAGCAATCAGGTACCTTTGCTGGAGGATGGCCTATGGTGTCCAGAAAACCTCTGTTAGCTGGTAAGGCACGTGGCTGGCGTCTGCTCCAAAGTTCTGGTTTCAGAATGGCTTTCTCTCAGGACATTCCTCTCTAGGCTGCAGTTCCTCAAAAATGTCACTCTGAGTTGCACTTGGGGTATTTGTCCTCTCTTAGCTTCTCCAGAACAAGAGTCTGCTTCCAATGGCCGTATTCAAAATGTGTCTCATCTGCAGCTCCTGTGCTTTCTTCAAAGTGTCCCTCTTGGCTGTAGCTCCTCTTCAAAAGTTCACTCTCAGCTGCACTGAGTTCCCTCTGTCCATCAGCTCATTTGTATGGCTCCAGTGACTCAACTTATACCCACCCCAAATGGGTGGAGCAACACCTCCATGGAAATTATCCAGAGTCATCACCCACAGCTGGGTGGGGTGACTCTCCAAAGAAACACTCAAAGAACTACAATCTAATCAACACTGATAACGTCTGCTCACACAAGATTACATCAAAGATAATGGCATTTGGGGGCCACAATATATTCAAACGGGCACAGTGATCTTATTATGGAACAAAATACTTGAACTCAGACTGCTCCAGAAGCTACCTCTGATGCTACTCATACTACACTAATACTTACAGCTGAAATCAGAAACAAATCTTGGAAGAACAGGAAATAATTTCATGTTTCTTAAAGCAAAGCACCTCCTCTGGATTTCATGCCTCTACTCTTAAATAGTCTCAAACAGGAGAAAAGGAGCAGGTTTTAGAGTCAGGCAGCCATGAGTTTTAGCAACATCAATACCTTTTGTTCACCATGTAACCCTGAATATTACTAACTCCAAATTCCAACGTCCTCATCTGAGTAATGGGAAAGCAATGCCGAACCCTAAAGCTGTGTGAAGATTAGTTAGTGACACTGCAAAGTTGCTCAGTAAATGATAGCTACTGTAATAACCATGCTGTGGTGCAAAGCAGTTGGGCTGTAGATTAAACAACTGCTCATCGCCCTCCTGCCTTTTCTAGGTTCTGAATACCCCATTCTGCATCTGTTCAATGGGGACACAACCAGTCTCCAGCCGACCTCACCAGGGAATGAAAATAACAAAAGAGCTGGCAGAGACATTATGCAAATACCAAATATTATTAAAACATTAATGAACTCTGGCAATTTCCCTGAATTTTAATAAATAGTATTTATTATGCACTGCCAGCCTCTCACACAATCTGGGCTCTCAAATATTAACTAGATAGTGACAGCAATCATTCTCCTAAAGACCAAGGTGTAGAGAAACAAGTGTGAGTCTAGGTGATTCCAGCTAACACCTGCCTCCAAAGGAATCAGAATCGCTGTACAAAAGACAATGTCAGGACAGACCGTGAAGACCATAGTAACCACGAGCAGGTTCATAGCAGCACCACATACAGAACCCTGCTTTGGTAGGACAGAGGGGTTTCTTGGTGGCGAGAGGTCACTGATTATGACATCTGTCTACCACCACTTTACTCTTCTGCGTAAAGTTGCCTCCGTGCTAGACAAATCCCAACGCCCTGGGAAGCTGGGGGCTTTGCCCAGGCTAACAATCTTGTACAGAAAAAGTGATTGTTCTCCCCGCCTCACCAACTGCCTGAAAACAGAGGCAGTGATATCCATAGCTCCATTAAAGAAGCTTTTACCAAATTCCTCTGCTATTTTATTCTGCGTGAGGGGATAATGTTTTTAAGCTGCTGACTATCCTCAGGTGCAGATCAAGCAGAGGTAGAACAAAGCCCAGAGGACTCGCCCCCCACAATGCCCAGAAATGAAAGCCTGCTGCCACTCAATGACACCTTAACATGGCAGGGTTCATTAAGACACCTCATTCGCATATTCATGAAAGACCCAAGGCTGTGGCAAATGAAACAAAGTGCACAGGAAAGAGATTTCATTTTTTAAAACAAGGGAAAGTCTGCTTTAGAAAAAATAAACCCACACAGGGACCCTTGCTGTCGCCAAACCCTCACTCGTCTAGAGCAACCAGCATCTCATTAAAGAAAAGCAAGGAACTCACAAATGAATGCAGCACCACACACAGGCAAGCTCATTTCGCCATCTGCCTTCTAGTGTCCAGAGGGGCAAGAGGTTTAAATGACACAGTCCTGAATTTTTTTCTCCTGCAGGTGGAAATACCAAATTCCCAGGGGGCAAGGAAGACTTCTTTGGCAAGGTCAAATGGGTACAAAGGATTAGAAGCAAATTTAGCTTACTTGTCAACACAATGCCACCACCAATGACATTAAACACATGTATAAACTAAGCACCCTGGAATAATTTATCCTTCACATTGGAATAAAGGTTTTCTAATTCAGTGTGTCAGCTGTGCATTTAGCATAGTTTTTAATGAGCCAGGCATTTAAATGTACTCCTCCTCCATCCTCCCATTTTCTGATCCATGACTATCCTGACTGTTCATGACCCAGTGCCTTAGTGAATGACTTAGGAAAGGAGACATGAAAACTGATGTAGAAGCTAAAATAATATAATGGCAGACTTCTATTATTTATGGCAAAGAGAAAGGCCATGATTAAGCAACTTAAATAACTGCCAGTGAGCCTTCTCTGTGTGTCCCCACCTTCCTGACAATAACTGTGCTGGTTTTCAGATCTAGGAGACTTGTAACCTTGGTAAGTTCCCCTGGGAGCTCCCTTCCACCAGGTTAGGGATTTTTTTTAAAAAGGACATTTCATTATCTAAACAGTCGAACGATCAAAAATCTCAATAGAGAACTTGTCAACCCCATACATAATCTAGGATATTCTTGGGGAGCATAGAGCAAAAGGTAAATCAGCCCCAAGCCTTAACATGTTTCATACAAGTTCCCAAAGCTTAACTACTACAGTTGGCCTCCCATTTCAGTTTGTGTCACACCCACCTGAGCTGTGGGGGAGACAAGTCTAGAGAGAAGAATGCAACCCAGGACAGAGCCAGCAACAACCAGCTGAACAGAAATAGCTGGCAGAAGGAAAGCAAAAGCTGTCTTCCTCTATGGTCAAAAAGAACCCTTCCAATCAAATTGTCCACTACCTGGAAAATGAGCTGAAGAGGTATTTACAGAGCGCACAGAGGCACGCGCGTCCCCGCGGCGCTACATTAGAGTTGCAGTTCTGCAGAACGTTAACGACCGGGCCACGTACTGCATGACAGCCACGGGGCCACTGGCGGAACCCGCCAACTGCATCCGAGGCTGCCACAGCGGGCACTCGCACTACACTGCAACAGCAATAATCCCAACAACAGGACACCTGGGGAGGGGTTCGATCTCGCAGGCCTGACTTAATTATTTTTCTTTACACACAATTCAACAGTTTAAGGATCCGTAGTCGCCCGGCTGGGGACGGGCGTATTTTCTTCCCACCGATGTCCGCCGGGTTCGAAACTCAGGGAACCTCTCTCGGCCAACTCTTGGATAAATACACAAAGGGAAGGCGCCCGGCGCTCCTTAGGGTCAGAGCTCTGAGAGTGGACATTTTCGAAGAGGGAATTAAGAATGCCGACTTCAGCAAGAACCCGGGAGAAGCACCGGAAACGCTTCCCATCGCTTCAAAAGGAAATCGATTTGCAAATCAAAGTTGCGGGAACTCCGGGCGCCCAGCCTACTTCAGCGGGTTACTCTGGAACACCCAACAAGTTTGGCCACCGGGGGCCCGGCGTGACAGAGCCGCGCCGCATGACTAAAGAAGCAACTTTCGCTCGGGCTCGGAGCCGGAGCCCCAAGCTGTCTTCGGCGCCTCAGGCTCTGGAGAGAACCGGAGAGCTGGCAACGGGGAGGCGCAGGTCAGAGCCTCAGGGAGTCAGATCCCTATAGGCGCCTGTGGTCTCCCCTGGACTGCGCTGCTTCCAGGGGCTTCACCCAACACTGAGACATTTCACTACCAACACCTCACCTGCCCACGAGACCCCGGCGGGTGAAAAATTAACAAAAGAGCCAGCGAACGTGGAAAAAAAGGGACCGAGCGCAAAGTATAGTAACGAGGGAGAGAAGGCAGCTCAGCCCGCGACGAAGAAGGGAAGGGGCGGAACAGAGACGTTATCCTCCAGGCACAGGCTCCAGGAAAGAAACCACGGAGGAAAGAGAGCGCGAGAAAGGGGAATGGGTTTTCTACCCTTTTCCCATCACATACCCACACCTCTCCCCCTTTCTCCTCCTTACCCAGCATGGAAAAGATGAAATCCTTGGCTGTGTGAATCTCCAGCGCCCTCTGATCGTCGTATTCCCGCTGGTCATGTTTCGTGAATTCTTGGATGAGTTTGTTCAATTCCTCCACCCGAGCTCCCGACCTGAAATCCAGCTCCGGGAACGAAGGCTTGTTGTTACAGCCCAGGGAGGCTGCCTTGCTGGCGGTGGGAGCCGCCATCTTCATGCAAAACGCGCCGAGTAGCAGCTCCGCGGCGGCGGCTGCACCCACCCGCGCCCCCTACCCCGCCCCCCTGGGCCTCCTCCCCCCGTAGGCTCCCTGGCTGGAGCCCCGGCCCGTGGGCGGGCTGGCGGGCGGGCGTCTAGGCGGGCGGTCCCTGGCTCGGGGCGCTCCGGGCGTCCGAGCTTCGGGAGGAGCTGGACTGCAGCGAGGATGCGTGTGGCCCCGACACCCTTTCCTTCGGCCTCACGCCCGCCGCGATACTGCGGGTCCGTGCCCTCCCCTGGCCCTAGCTGGCAGCAGCGACAGCGGTGGGGAGCGCCAACCGGAGCCTCTCCCCGGGCGAGGAAAGTGAAGTGGAAACAACGTGAAATTCACCAGCTCTGAGATCAACAAGCTGCCGGCTCCCGTGCTACGGAGCCAGCACCAGCGTCCCCATTTAAAGGGACAGCGCACCTAGTGGAAAGAAAAATAAATAAATGACAGAGGTCTGTGCGTCTCTGCCACTTGCCAATCTGTACTCTGCCAGATGCGCGAGGTGTGGGGCGTACTCTTTCTCCACCTACACCCACTTTGGGGGCATAATTGTTAAATACATTCAAATAGAAGGGAGTCTCCCTAGGTCTGATTTTAAGGGCGGTGTCCTGGGCGAAGATATAGAGCGTTTCCATCGTTATCCCAAGAACTCCAATGCCCTTAGATGGTGAAGGAACCCGCGTCAAGGAATATGAAGCCTATCTTCTGCCCTTTTTTTTTGTATAGATTGCCAAGCATTATGGGATTAAGCTATCAAAAAAGAGAGTGCCCCCCCGACCCGTGTAGATGCTCCCATTAGCCACTAAAGTATCCTTACCTTTACTCCAGATGATTAATTTTCCTAGATAACAACCTATTCAATTTGAACATATAATGAGTTAATGAGTTCCAACCTACCCTTACATAAAGATAGGGAAACTGAAAAGTAAGCCTGGACAGAGGAGGGGGGAGGGGTGGGCAGTATGAATTGCTTCAAGTTCTAATGACTGTTGAATGCCTAGGTGAAAATTCTCTCATTCAGCAAATCGTTTGAGCATACACTATTTGCCAGGCAAAGTGCCAGAATCCAGTAGATAGTGAAAAGCCAAGGGGAAGGGTTCCTGCAATGGAGTTACACTCACATGACATGGCAGATTCCATCTAAATCACAGATGTTTAGACGGAAGAGGATCTCAGGGGTGTTTTTAGTGGTTATGAAGTATTCGACTCAAACACTTAGGCATCCCACCAACTCTTGGAAACAAAGGTTTAATTCTCACTTTAATTCTCCAAAACCATCTCTTCTCTAACCTACAGTCCCTGGTTTAGATCAGGTCTTTTGCATTTTTATCTGGGTCTCAAGGCCAAGAATACAATCTTTTGTTAGGCCTGGAAGAAAGTCCAGGTTCTGCCATGTCTTCCCCTGTAAAATGGTTATAATTATTCCTGTATTTAAGGATTAAGTGGTGAAACAGATTAAAGTATAATCTTTAAGGATTATGTGGTAAAACAGATTAAAGTACCAAGTACAATGCGTAGCATAATAAGTCCTTAATAAAGGTTAACTATTATCAGCTGCTGCTATTGTTGTTATCAGCCTAATTCTTTCTCTTTTCCAATCAATTTCCACATTGTTGCCACAGTGATCTTTACAAAACATAGTTCTGGTCATTAACTTCTCCCTGGGTTTCCTTTCCTTTTCATATTCTCCCCCAACTTTAACCCAAGGCCAGTTTTGTACCTGCTTTTCCAGAAACTTTGGCTGTGATCCTCCCCATTGTACTTTTCAGAGCCTTTCATAAGGCATTGATCCATTTTGACCTTGTCTTATCATTGCTTATACAAATTCCAGACTATGAGATCCTTGAGAGCAAAGATCACATCTTATTCACTTCTGTATTTCCCACTGCCTGGCATGAGGGTCCTCTGTTTATTGAATCAAGTAATGAGTGAAGAACCTTGGCAAGGCCAGTTAATTTCTCTTACTTTGGTTTCCTACTCTGTGAAACAAGCTTTCTCATCCACTCAGTATTAAAAAGGGAGGTTACATGCTCAAAAAGTGCTGGTGGACCAATAAGGAAGCAACTTAAAACTTTTGGCTTTTACAGTTCTGCTGTGAGGCATTGCCTCATCCTAAAAGGGCTAAAAGTATAAACTATGCAAGTAGTTGACCCCCCAGCACAAACTGATCCATTCCTGTGTGTCAGTGCTTCTCTGCCATTAACAGCAGGCATCTGAGAGACAGCTGGCTTGAGCACAGTCATCCAATGGATCAGAAGGACCTAGTTCACCCAAGCAGGCAACAACCTCCAACCTCCATAGTACAGTTAGAAATACTTTGGACAAAAAGTCAAGACACTTTTTTTCATAATTTCCAAAAGCATGAAAGAGCTATTGCTCTTCTCTTACTTCTACCTTTCTTTGTAATACTTAGATTCATGGAGAGAAAACAGGTAATTAATAAGAATTGCTCTGATTAGGCCTTAGCTCTGGGCCTTTGGTGTTTTGAATTAGTGTTGAAGAACAGTCCCTCTGTTCTACACTGTGTGTTCCACTTTCCATCAGACACATCAGAACTGTGAATCACTGGCGTTCAATGAGACTATATTTAGAGAATTTAGCTGAATAGTAAAAAATAAGTACATTTCATAGGATCTTATAGAACTCTGATAAGATGGTATAAATATCCTCATTGAATTGGCAAAATTGGAAAGTGGGTCAGAAACCGTAATTCCCTGGATTGTTCTCTTGGGAGCCTTTTTAAACTCTGGGCCCAATGAGACTATGAGCTCCTCAAGGGCAAAAGCTGTGTCTTTTCACTTTTATAATCTCTGCCTTTGGTATAGTTTCTTGCTCATTGTATGACCTTAATTAGCATGTGTAAATGAATGAATTAATGTCATCCCCCAAAGTCCAGGAAGTCAGCATTTAGGTGATTATTGCTACAATTAAATATCTCAATGTAAACTTGTTCAACCCAGATTAGCCCCAAGACCAAAGAATATGGCCTGGCATGGAGTTACACAAGAGTTTAATTAGGGATTTAAAAAACAGGGGGTGATCCTTGCCGATGGTGGCAGATCAGGAAACCGAAGTCAACATTCAGCACAGAGAGAGAGAGCAGACTGCCAAGGAGGGGGTGCTTGTAAAGGTTTGTAACAATGGAGTTTCTCGCGAGATTTGGTTACAACAGGATCTCGAGACACTGGTTACAACAGGTTTTTGTGAGACTTGGTTACAACATAGTCTCCCAAGATTTGGTAACTAATAGTGATTAAGGGAGGAGGGGCCTGTTGTCTTTCAATGTCTTTCCTGGTCATGTAGGAGGTGCATACAGCTGAGCGGGCGAGGCCCCTGGCCCTGGGGCCTCACAGAGCTTTCCTTGGTTTCCCAGCTGTCACTCAGGAATTGTTATAAATGAGGATATTTCTGCTTGAGTTGAACCAAATGCTTCTATTTTCATACTTTTTCTTTGGGTATAATTTCTATGAGATGAGAAGAAAGGTGGAGAGAAAAGAGAGAATAATTATCGGAAAATGTAAAGAGTGTCTGAGCCTTGTAATTAAAGTACGTATTTCTAGAATTTTGACAAATGACTTAAGCAAAGGCAATGGAGCCTACCATCAAAATAAGCACTAACACAGGCCCTTTCTTCACCTGCTCCTGCTGTATCCAACATACCAGAAAAATTCCCCAGGTTTCCAAACTGCTGTCCCACTTAAAGGTAGAATTTGCTCCCTAGCCTCCACCACCAAATTTTATCAACTTGTGAAAGGAAAGTTCCTATTGCTTCTCTTGAGCTGCTGGTTTTTAAATACAGCTCTGAAGT
>PVKY010015001.1:0-10352 GCA_004027775.1 Bradypus variegatus | reverse complement strand
AAAGAATAACAGGACAAATGAACTTCAGAAAGACAGTCCTGCTCTGTCATGCAGGATAAACTGGAGGTCCAGGCAGGGAAAGTCATGTTGGACGCTGGCAGTAAGTCATCCAGGTACCTCTCTGCTCTCAGAGCATTTTCAGTGTCTGAAATGAGATGCAGACTGTTTAGACTGGGTTCTATAAACTCTACTCCATTTCCTTGACAAATGCCTGTTCCCCCCCCCACCCCCAGGCTCTCACTTACACCCTATAGCTGAGTGGCCCTCTCTATTTTATTTCCCTCACGGCCAGCAGCTCAGCCCCTGTGGCTTCTGAGTTGCACCTGGCAGGTGGAATGAGCAGCCGTCAGACCCAGTGGAGCCTGGGGGCTTTCATGTGGACAGAATATGGTATGGACTGAACCATGGTCTACAACGCTTACGTCTGTGGTGAGTTATCATCTCAGGCTCAGCATCCAGTTGTGGCCAAAGTGAGGTACGCAGTTTGGTTTCGGTCCCCTTTGCCTCCTGTCATTCGCCCAGTGCATTCTGGTTGGACCTAGAATTTTCTTCCCCCACTACAATTCACATCTTCTGGATCCCAGCACCTTGGTGCCCTGTGCACCCCTTCCCAAGCCTTGCTGAGTAGGCATTCTGGTACGGTGGAAAGACTCCAGGCTTTAAGGCCAGAAAACCCAGCTTCAGATTCTTGCCACACCTGTTACCACCTCCTCTGTGACCACTCGAGGGCACCGGCAGGCCCTAGTTTTTATCAGCACACTGATGCTGTCTGGGACATCTGCACCAGCACTGCGGGGCCACGTGGGGTAAGGTGCATAAAGCCCCACTGACACCCTAATGTGCTGCACTAATGGAAGAAAGTCTGTCGACAGGCAGGTCCCTAACCCCCAAGAATCTTTCCTTTCCAGAACATCTTTGTGAGTTTCTCTTGCTCTTCTGGAGGCTGGATTTTAACACAAAGAAGCAAAGGCTGTCAGGAAGGAGCAAGAGAAGCCCCAAGGTACAGAGCACATTGGCTGCTTGGCACCAGCTGGCGTTAACAGTGGTGTGGAGAGCGGAAGATCTGAATCTTGCTTTAGGAGAAGGAAAACAGACATATTCAAAGGCTGAACTAATCCCTGTAAAACTTTCAATTAATCATAACAATTCCAGCTCAGCAGAGGGGAAGTGGGCTCTGCCTCACCCATCTGATTAGTGTGTGTTGGTACAAGACAACGAATGGGATTAAAATTTTATTTCCAGGACTTCCATGACTTCCTGTCTGCAGCTGTGAAGTCAGGAGCCAACTCACAGTGCCCCGCTCAGCATCCACACAAGCACTCCACACCTCCATACTCGCATTTGTCCAGGGCCCTGACTGGCAAAACTGAAAGTACACAAGTCACATGCTTGTATCAATCCAGCCAGTGTCAAAAGCTGTGCAGAGTTCATAAAGAGGATGCAGAGAGATAAGAGCTGGCATCTGTCCTCAGGTCTCTTAAAGTCCAGTTGAGGAGACCAGAGTAAAGTAAATGTGATGTTTGGAGAATAAGCCATCTAACTTGCTGTGTGACCTGGGATAAATCACTTAACCTCTCTGGTCTGTTTTTCCCATTTCCCACTGAAGAGCAAGAACTTCCACTTTCAACAAGGAATCATGGACTTTTAGCTCCTGAAGAGCTCTGAAAGATCTTTTAGGCCAACCTTTCCTCTAAGCAGGCCTCTCTTCTACCACAGTCTGGAGAAAGGGTCCCAGCACTATTGCTCACACACCTTCTCTCACAGGCACCTCACTACCATCTCTGTAGCCCATTCTGATGCGGAACAGCTCTAATAGTTAATAAGTTATTATTTATCTTGGGAAGAACATCTGGCAGCCAGAGAGATCAGGGCTCATATAAAACCTCAGGGAAAGCTGGGCACTGGTCCAGGAATTGGGATGCCCCTGAGGCTGTCACCCCTCCCTGCGCTTATAGCCAGTCTTTAGCAACGAGGAGGCGATGGAGTAGCAGCCTCTGCTGTGCTCCTGGGTTCTGCTCTCTGCAAGGGCCAGCTAGTGTCAACCCTTCATCCTCCATGCCTGAGCTTACACGGTTTCTGCAGACTGGAATATGCAATGATTGTTATCCTTTAAGGTGTAGCTCAAATGTCACATCTTTTGTGAAGTCTTCTCTGATTTATCCAAGCAGTGTTGCTCCTCCCACTACACTCTCAGAACACTGAGCACTTGCTTCTGTTGTAGCAGGAGCACAAAAGATAGCTGTATTCTTACAAACCATCTTCATCACCAGACTCCAAGCTTCCACAGGCTGTTGATTAGGTCTTAGATCCATCTTTCCATCCTTATAATCTGTTGTAAGTCCCAGAGTATAGTATGCACTCAATATTTGTTGCTTGCTATCCATCTAGAAATACAGACACAGACATAGATATAGACACAAGTGTAGGTATAGATGTATTATTTTCTTTCCTGCCACAAGCTCGTGCCTGGTGGAGGATGGAGACACTACCCTCAGAATAACCTGTAGCTGTAGGAGAAGTTCATTGTCTACTGGAGGTGCAGGATTTCTCAGCAAGCTCTTTTAAAATTTGATTTGTTGGGTGCACTTAAACTTGGCACTAGTAGTAACAGCAACTTAAAAAGTAACAACAAGTTAGAAAATTTTACTGTTTAAAAAGAACATCTGATTGTCTAAATGAAAGAAGTAAAGCTGTTATTTAAATATTATCCTTACTTTCATCTCCCTACCCCAGTCAATAATCCCATTTGTTTTATAGCACTAAATTACTCTCCCTTAAACTGTATTGTACCCTGAGGTGTCTACAAAGGTGGGAGGTCATGAAGTGGCAGAAGAGAAGGTCCACCTTAGGAAGCCTTCACCCAGGACCCCACCTTTGCACCTCTGTATCCACAGGCGCGTGAGGCCAGCTCTGCGAGGAATCTTCCAGTATGCACTTCGCAATAAATCAAGGGTGAAGGAGCCCTTTCGGACAATTTCTATAGAACTTCCAGGCTGTAGCTTGAAGCTTTGGGGCCATAAAGACCATAAACCTTATCAGCTGTAGTTCCCTCTTCCGGGAAACGCAGCGTGCTCTGGGGTGACCCAGCGGCAGGGGGCGCCCCAACCTCCCCACCGCTGCCAAGCGGCCGGGGTCCGAGGGTAACCCCGCTCTCGCTCCCAACAAGGCTACTTCCCGCCCACACCCTTCTGGATGGTGGGGCATGCTCGGCTTCTCTGGGGCGCCCATTAGGGAAACTTTTTAGGCTGCACGAACGGGAATGTGATTGGCAGTGACTGCCATCACCGCTCGTTTAACAACATCTAGGCTTTAGAGCCCCAGATTCCATTGAAAAAGTCATGGATTAAGTTTTCACTGTCTTTTTTCCCCAAAATACTTACACAAGGCATAAAACATTCTTCTTGTCTGTCCCTTTAATGTGGCCAAGCAATTTAACCCCGAAGGCTTCAGGGTGAGGCAGGATCCAGGTCGGCGTCCTCACTGGGGGCCCTGAATGGGCAGAGGTCACTCTCTGAAGCTTGTTGACATTTGGGTTGGAAGCTCTGAACCTGTGTTCCTCAGGGCGCTGAACAGTCCACGGGGATCAGAACCCCCCCCTCCAATTTTGTTTCAACGAAGGATTATACTGCTTGAAGAACAAAATAAAAAAGCTGAAAACCACTGTCCTAGAAGGTCTCTGAGATCCTCTGGGCGCCTCTTATTCTCCCCGGGCACGGTGGCCATGAAGCGGCCGCCGTGGGCATTGCCCGGATGAGCTCGGCCTCCTGGGCTGACCTGGCTCCAGCGGTCCATATGGGGGTGTCCAGCCGCAGAGCGGGCTGCGGGGGGCACAGCGGGGTCCGCACCAGAGGAAGCAGGCAGCCTCCTGGGGCGGCTTGGCGGAGCCACCCTTGGGGAGATCTCTGATAATCCCTCACCTTCAAACCCAAGGGACTGCTGACCGCCTCCTCCTCCCCCTCCCAGGGCCCGCGCATTTTAATGACAGAAATTTAGCTTCCTTTGGGTTTCTTGGCAAATCAGCGAGAGGAATGCTGGGAGGAAAACGAGTACTCTGGGAAGCAGCGGGGAGGAGCCATTCCTTCCACAAACACCTGTGAGCTCCTGCTGCATGCTCCTGGGGAGGTCACACGCTCAGGCGGAGACGTTAGGATAAGCTCCGTCCAGTGCTGTGGCGGCCGTGCGGCCGGAGAGTGCTGACCAGGGTGCAGAGGCCCAGCTTCCAGCCCCACCTGTCCCTAGTGCTATGACCCGAAAGCATCACTTCTCTCTCCAGGTTTCAGTTTCCTCATCTATAAACAGAGGTGGGAGAACTCACAACGACCTGAATATCTATCATTCATAGAAAGGGTAAATAAGTAGTGGCAATTTTAGACGATGAAATATTTATGCAACATTAAGAATAAATGAACTGTTGCTACCTTCAGCACCATGGATGAATCTCAAAACATAAGCATCCATTTATAAAAAAGTTCAAAAGTAAGCAAAGCTAATTTATGGGGTTAGAAGTCAGAGGTTATCCTGAGAGAGGGGAGTGAGGAGGAGGGGATCAAGGAGGTTTCAGGGATGGCGATGATGTTCTATTTCTTGATTTTGATATTGGTTGTTTCATGGTGTATTTATTTAGGATTAATTTACTTTCTGTCTGAATATGATAATTTATTTTAATATCTACCTAAAAAGAAATGAAGAGACTGGTCTGTGCTCTCCCTGCTAGGTTTAAATCACATCAAAGAGCTTGGGCCTGCATTTAACGCAGACCCATCCCTTACCCTGCTTGGGTTCCTGAGTTCTGGGACTTCTCAAAACTTTACTTGCTAAAACAAGCTGGTAGACTTCAAACCATGCTCCAGACCCACAAAGCTGTCTTGAGGGCTCAGGACAAAGTTTTAGGAAGCCCCCTTCCACCTTTCTTTTCTGAGATCTTTGATTGAGGTATAACGTACCCTCTGCATATGAACAAACTGCGTGTCTTTATGCCTGTTTACCACCCTGATCAAGATATGGAACATTTCCAACACTCCAAAGGCTTTCTCAGGCCCCAAGCAGTTAAGCACCAAGGGCAACCATTATTCAGCGAAGTTCTGTTTTCATCTGTTTTACTTATTGGACACCTTGGTAAGATTTCATTTGAACAAAGTTTTCTGGGGATAAACATAGTTAAAAAAATTGTAAAGCTACATTTCACATGGATCTCCTCCCCACTTCCTCTGCAAAATGCTTATGTATGCTCTTTTACTGCAGCCCACTGTTTCCTGGAAGCCATATAGGAACATGGTCAAATAATTATGGGTAGGGTAGTCTCCAATAACGGATAAGGTATTCAACAAATGCCATTCCGAATCCATCTCTCAGCTGAAATAACATTCTTTCTGGGAAACCATCCCTGATATCTCCCGGCAGAGAGCTAAGTTTCCCTCACTGTGCTCCCACAGTGACTTGTGTATTTATTATGAAGTCTACAGTTCTGTTTCCCTAGGTAGCTGTGAGCTCCATGAGGGAAGAAATATCCTATATATTTACTCTAGGACCTAGGATATGGCAAACGATGACGGAGGGATGGTGTGGTGGTGAGAATGTGGCCTCCCCAGATGTCTACACCATTTCCATGGAACCTGTGACTTTGTTACCTTATGTGGCAAAAGGGACTCTGCAGATATGATTTTGGTTAAGGACCTTGAGATGGGAAGATTATACTGGATTATACAGATGGGCCCAATAGAATTACATCACCGCTTTGAAAAAAAACCTTTTCTTGCTGTGGTCAGAAGAAATGTAACAATGGAAGGTCAGAGAGATGTGATGCTGCAGACTTTACTTTGAAGATGGAGGAAGGGGCCATTAGTCAAAGAATGCAGGCGGCCTCTAGACTTTGGAAAAGGCAGAGAAATGAAATCTCCCCAAGAGTTCAGAAGGGAACACAGTCTGCTGACATCTTGATTTTAGCCCAGTGAGACCCTTGTTGGACTTCTACAGAACTCTAAGATAATAATTTATGTTGCTTGTGTGTTTCGGCAGCAATGGAAAACTCAAAAGATGGAAAGATGGATGGAGAGAGAGAAGGTTGATGAAATTGCTAAGGGAGAAGGGTTAGAAATGGTTCTTTACTCATTTTATATATATCCACCAGGGGGAGCTCTGATCACATGATTGAAATCTGACTCCTCTCCTTGAACACTTCTGGCGTTTTCAATTTCAGGGATTTTCTTCAGGCATAGAAAACTGTTACTCTACAAAAGGGCTCATGGGGAAATTATGAAGAGGTTGTTTTGATCACTTTTCCATTTCCTTTTGGTTTAGAATACTCAGGCTGTCAAGTATAGCCACTCCTGCCTCCAGAACGGTGCTCTGTTCCTGTGGCTTCTTACCTGGGCTGGGAGCCCCAAGGCAGCTCTCCAGGTGCAAACTGCCAACCAGCCTCTGCCAAATAAAGCCTACCCAGGCCTTTCATTGAAATCCAGCTGGCAACTCAATAAGCTAATTTATGCCATGGTATTCATTGCTTCTGTATCCCCTTTTACCTTCATCTCTCTCCTTCCCTCCTTCCTGGAAGTCTTTTGATTTGAAAGAATCTAAATGGATGCATTCACTCATTCCTTCCTATATTCTTGTGGCCATCATTATCATTTATTAAGCGCCTATGATGTATCAGTAACTGTGCTAGAAAAAGTTGGATAAACTTGGTTTCTACCAGTCCAGCAACTCAACATGAAAGAGGGATTTGAGGGTAGGGCTCAGTTAGCAAAAGGAATAAATCTCCGGGGGAGTACAAAGGAGACCTCCATTCATCCATTCTTGGGGAGGCAGGGATGGAGGGGAGAGGCTTTGACATAGGAGGCCACATCTGAGCTGGGCCTTGAGGGATGAATAAGTGTGATTCTCATAAGGGGCAGTGGGACCCTCTGAGAGGAGGTGAGCAGCAATGACGGGGATGAGTGACAGCAAGTGGCATGTCACTTGGCAGGCCTGGAGGGCTGGGTGAATGGGGAGTGGCTGGAGCAACTGACAAAGTACAGCAGGGTTCCTTTGCAAAGAGGCTTCCTGCCAACCCAGGGAGTTCAGACATTAACTTAGAGTCTATTGGGATTATAGTAAAGGGTTTTATTCATGTGCCTAACATGGCCATGTTTGTTCTTTTAAAAGCCATGTAGAGGTTGGATTGAGGTGGGGAGATACTGTGATCAAGAGAACTAGTGTAAAGATTATAAACTTTTAATTATAAGTGAGGAAAGAGAAGGCTCTGAACTGGGGCAAAAGCAGGGAAAATGATGGAGACAGTACAAATAGACAGAGGTAGAATTTATAAGACTTTATAAAAATGAATGTGGAGAGGGAGAAATAGAATAAGGTGTCAAAGAAACTATGGGTTTGTGCCTCCAGTTTGGGTGATGGTTTTGGTGGTGATGCCATTGGCCAAGAGAGGTAAATTGAAAAGGAGGACAGAAGGGGTGTGTGTGTGTGTGGGGGGGGTGTCAAATCAGAGGCCAGTTGGACAGAGAAGCAAAGAGGAGGGAGAAATAGAGCTGCATAATTGAATCTGGTAAAGAATGAGTTTGTGTGACACTGAGAAAGAAGACAAGGAAGGATACAAGGAAGTGGTGATCAGTAGCATCAAATGCCACAGAAAGGTCAGGTAAGAAGACTGAAAAGGTGCCATTACAGGTGACAATTAGGGAGTCACTGGCAACCTTAGCAAAGCTTGTATTAGCGGGCTTGGGAACGGGGCTGCAGGAGGGTAAGAAAGGCAGTGGCGCCAGCTCAGAGAATATTTTTCCAAGGAGTTGGAACATCAGAGAAGGCTCTAAGTACAGAGGCACTTCCGGGAAAAGCAGAGGTGTAGAACATTTTTTGTTTTTGTTCTTGTGTTTTAATATTTAGAATGAGGACAGTGGAATGCTTTGAGGGCTGAGTGAAAGAAGCCCACAAATGGGAAGAGATTGAATGTAGGTAAATATACATAAAATCTAAACAACAGAAGGAATGCTATTAGGCTCTGCTGGAAGGCTTTGGAGAGAAGTTCTGCAGTCAGCAGCCTCTCCTAAATCCTAGCAGTGGCACTGCCTCCCCCTTGCCCTAGCTCCATGTGCCACAGAAGAGAGGATTGTGTCAGATCTTCTACTTCTGGGAAAAGCCTGAGAATAGGAGCCCGGCAGATCTGGGTACCGGCCCCAGTCCTGCCACAGTCACATTAGATGAACGAGATCACCTTGGAGCCTGCCAGGAAAATGAGGGCAAAAATATCTGCCTTCAGGGGAGTGTGGGGAGGCTTTAATGACATTCCATATGGGAAAGTCTCCAGCATGGCTGGGCAATGCTAGATTTCTCATTTTTCACATTTATCCCTGAAAGGAGATTCCTGGCAATGAGACTTCCTTCTCCTCAGTGATTGCTGGTAGCTTGAGTGTGCTGCCCGTTTCTGTGCTTATGCACGGTGAGTCTTCTCTGTATTCATCAGTTTCCAGGCTCTTCCCAGCTGGGAAATGGAGCCTGTATTTACCGTGGTTTGCCTAATCTTCAGTGCAGTGCAAGGCAGACTGAGCTCTTGAAATCTTAACTGATTGATCATCTTCCTCATTCACTAAGTTTTCTAGAGGTGAGTCTGGGGAGACAAGGCACGAGGAAATGGTGTGTTTCTTATTAACAAGTCCTGCCCACCATCTTTCTTAGAAAGGCCTCCCTTGGTGAGTCAGCACTTTGGCCCACATCAACCTCCCACAAGGAGCCGAGCCCCACATCACCTCGGCACAGGCCCACTAGACGATTTCTAGGTTTACACACACACAATTCCGGGTGCCTGGCAATGTTTAGCTATTGGGAAATTTTCTTTTCCTCAAGGAAGCACCATTGCTTGTTTTAGGAATCTTGCTTTTCTTCTTTCTGTAAGGAGAGGGTCTCCAAAACATTTCTTATTGGAGAGTTTTGACTTAGATACATCTAGAAAATTGGGGTGAGGGCAGGTGCAAAGGGAGATATGAACCTCAAGGACGCTGTGAGATAGGGTGCCAATGGGGAGAGGAGATTGGCAGCCAACAGGCCTCTCTGGTGCTCTGGATGTCATCTCTGAGCCCCTCGCAGCATCTGGTTAGTGATTTGGATATATAAGGTGCTCAAAAATTGTTGAGTAAGTGAATACATGGGAGTATGAATAGTGGATTTGGCTCATTTACTCAAGTGGCAAAGAGGAACACGGAGTGGCACTGGAAATGGGCTTAGAAAGAGGTAGACTGGTAGGGCACAGTGCTGGGGACAGGGCAGAGTGCACGCACAGGCCAGCAGGGATGCTTGCGTATGTGCCTGAAGCTCATCAGCCTTGGAAGTTGACCCAAAGACTTTCATCATTATGTCAATTGGGTCTTGGGGACCCTGGGTTCTCCTTCCCAGACCTATCCCTGAAGGGAGTGAATCTCTAGACCAAAAGCTCAGTGGACTTCAGTAAGAAAGAACACGTGCTCCCCTGGGAGTGCCCAGGGAGTGACCTGGGAAAGTCGCTTACCTCACCCAAGAGGTATTGCTTGGAGAGAGAGAGAGAATGATGGAAGGCAGTCAGGTGTAAGCATGAATATGAAAACATTTTATAGCACTCCATCCCATGCCTGGTTATATGGCAAGGAGAGTAAGGAATGTAGGAAGCCATCATTGTGAGGGAAGCTCTCCATTTCTCAGGGGAAATGGGAGGAAGCCCATTTGAAAGAGATACTAAAGAACTTCAGAAGGTGATTGTGTGGCATTTCAGTACTGCAAGCCTAGAGTTCAGTCTCCACTCAGTGGAACTACTTTATAACTAGTATCCTTAGAACTTCAATAACGAGACCCCCTTGGCTGCAATATAAGAACTTAAATTAAGTTCTATTTTACAGCAAACAACATCTGAGTGAGATTCCAGGGCAGGTGCTTTAGAGTTGTTTTTTAACCAAGGCAAGCCTCATTGGACAGTTATGTGTGGATTGCACTGTGGCAAGTACAGCCGGGGACAAAGAGGTGGACATGGTGTGGGCTCTGTCCTTCAGGAGCCCTTAGGCTGGTAGAAGAGCAAGCTACACATGAATCACCTGGCACAGAGCAGAGCAGCGGAGGCCAGGATCCAGGCCCAGGCAGTATGCGCTGGAAATACGAAAGACAGAGAGACCAGTCACAATTAGGGAAATTTGGTAAGGCTGAGTAGACGAAATAGCATCTAAACAGGACTTTCAAAGAGCAGATTCTTGCCAGATTCAGGGTGAGGATTAGGATAGGGCAAGTGAGGCACTTGACTGGGGTGTAAAATTTAAAGAAGTGTCAAAAAAACTCAGTAATTAAGACAAATAATATTTTAATGAAATATTTTAAAATCAAAATTAATGTAAAATAAAAAAAAA